>JAPYZI010003128.1:0-19241 GCA_030523105.1 Ophioninae sp. A BG-2022a | reverse complement strand
TCCGTCTTTTTACATCTTCTTCATTCCTCCATTCTCTTGTCCGGCCTGACTTACGCGCGGCTATCCGCTGTCGCTTAAGAAGTATTCACTTCAAAAAAACTCAAAGTTTTAAATTAGATCAGCGAAGCTCAGGGAGCGTAGCGCGAACGTCTAGATTTAGTAATTATATCGTGAAGCTTAGCCGTATTGTTTATTAACGATTGATCGAAGTACAGTTAATCCTCGATTATCACAATTCGGTTTGTAAATTCGGGATAATCGAGGTTCCGCTGTACAAGTTTTGCCTTCCATTAAATTGTATTCCTGATTTCGATCGGAATAGCCGCTTTCACGTCGAGACACAAAAATTAGGAAAACGCTAGTTTTTAGTGGCAGACCCGTGTTACGAGGCTGCGAACAAGCGTGAGAATAAATTAAAAAAAAACAAAGATAATGAGAGAAAACAGTTTTTAGCTAAAACGTGTCTAAAGCTAGAAATAACGTTCACTGTGAAAACAAACGGTACTATTACCCAGAGTTCGCGAGAACGATCGCGAGGATTAACAAAAGATTGGAGAAGATACTCCATGGAAGATGCATTTTAGGGAAACTTTCACATTTCGGGAATCCAATTTTTCTCGAATCCTTGATACGGATGGCGATGATCCAACCAACGACGTTTTATTTATTTATTTTTTTTAATCAAATAAAACTTGCCGAATTTTCATTGATCATATTGAATCCAGAAATTTGAAAATCAAATCAAATGAAGCTTCAGTGAACTTCAAGAACCTCAATATTGAGATTATACTCCAAATTAATTTAATTTTGTCCTCGCCCAAAAGTGATAGGAACATTTGATATCCCCGATACCATCAAGGAGTTGAAATTCGTTTTTTTTTTTTCAATTTAATCAATCAATTTTTTTCACCAAGAAAATCTCTTCGACGAACTTTTCGAAAAAATGCGATATGCCAGATTCATCGCTACAATTGTTGGATCATTGAGATCGATTAGAACGAAAAAAGCTTTGACGATTGGATCGTCGATCGTTCGCTCGATGAGCTATATATTATCGTTAGAAACACGTAAGGCGATCATAATGTCTTCGACAATGAACATATCGTGACGAATCGAGACGTACGTATAATGGTATACCGTTCGATATAAAAGTCGTAACTATAATTATTTCGTTACGTGTAAACGAGTGTCGAGTCGAGTACGCGAATGATTGTTGAATTTGAGTGAAACACGTGCTTTTAGAATTATCGCCTGAATCGATCGACAAAAACAAACAAAAAAACAAATTTAAACGAAAAGACATTTTTTTATTTATGGAATGCGCGAGAGGTGTGAACGTGAGGGAAGAATACTTGCAATATTTTTATCCATATCATCATGAGGAATCGTAGTGTGTTTGTTATTCGAAGATTCACCGCGAAAATAATAATAATAAATAATAATAACTATAAGAATATTAATAACATTAATATTAATGATAATAATAATTATTATTATGTAATCGATACAATGACGAGGCAAAATACTAAAAGCTGTACAATAGAAAATTCATTTCCGATAACGATTATATATATATATATATATATATATATATATATATATATATATATATATATATATAACGTTTAATTAAAGTGATACAAATACGTATAAAAGAAAATAAATTTAAATGGCTGACAGCCCGAAATCAAAATACAAAGTTAACGATGAACAAAAAAGGGAAATGAAACTCGGTGGTCTGACATTGGTACGGATCATCGACGAAAGTTACCTCCTCCAAACTTCCTAATAATCTCACTGTTTCGTGTAATCAAAAGAGCATACGAGGAAAAGAAATAGCCAATCGATAATAAATGGATCGCGAGCAATCACGAGTCACGTATTCGATTGGCGTAATATTTAGTCGTATCAAACGTCTTTATACGTATTATGCGAGTGATCATTGAGCCATCATAGATATGTTGAAGTTACGATATATATATATATATATATATATTTATATTATTAAATTAAATGTATTATTGTATACAGAGTGTCCCATGGTGGAATGTCATTCGTGAAATGGGAGGTTGGGGATGAAGTTCCGAATCGATTGATGCAAGCATATACGGTTCTGAAATCAACTCCTGAATTATTATTAATTTTTAACGGCTGCCAATCAGGGGCACGTCGTAGTTGCTGGCCGAGGGATGCCCCGAACATTCGGATACTCCCGCTCGTCGACTCAGAATTCCATTCCTAATCCCCGATTTCACGAATAACGTTTCGTCGTGGGATACCTTGTATGTTGGTATTTATGGATATATATTTTTTGTCTTATATTAATTATAAAATTGTATTTTTTATTCGACTTTGATCATTTATTTTCAAACGCAAATTCGTTATTTTTTTTATAAGGAATTATTAATGGATTCATTTCAGGTAATTTATAATTCGGCGTCGAGTTTCGGAAAAATGATTTCAAGTTTTTTTTTCCATAATACAATTTTAATAATTTGTAATTATATATTTATATATATATTTTCATAATTTTAATAATAATAATTTCTTAATCGCATTATAATTCGTATTAAAACAAAAAAATTTCTCGATGTTTGACGTATAGAGTTAGAAAAGGTATTGCTATAGATTTCTCGTCTACCGATATAATGCATAAACGATGCAAAAAAAAGCCCGTCCCTCTAAAATTGACGGTAATGAATTCGCACCATCAATTTCTAGTTCTGAGCATAAATCCTAGGAGTACACACACGCGCATACCTTTTTGCCGCAACTGTGATTGTTTGATTCTCTTTTTTTTTACTGTTTCACCCGTCATGGAAAAATACAAAAATTTTGATTTCGTGATAAAAGAAAAAAAACATTTTTCTTATTTATCGAACAATTTCTATCGAGTGGACGTGCGTTTGGCCTAACGAGATAAAAGTGTTCTCGTCCGCTCTCCGAAAACTCTCACCCCCAGAATACTTCGCGTACAGTGAAACCCCGATTTTCGAAAACTTTGACAGGAAAGTAGAAGAGTTTGGTTACGAGGTCTTATAAATAAATGAAGAATAATGGCCGCTGTACGTGTACATTTACTTATTTAATTTTAATTATTATTAATGTTAAAGAATGAAAAATAAAAAAATCAACTTTGAGATACTAAAGTTATTTTTGCGTGTTACGTTTTTTTTCAAATTCTGCCACATTTCATTTTTTGTTTGATATATAATAAATAATAAAAAGTATTTAAGCGTTTGGTTCTTTTCAATCCAATTTTACTCTATGAAAAAAAAGAACAAATTAAATACTTTGTCTAATTTCTTTATTCAACAGTTCATACTAAATATTTAAATATTTAGTATGAATTGTACAAACACGTTTTTGTACTTACTAATAAGATTAGCTGTAACTCGCAACTGTCCCAGTACCACCAAACCCTTGAGATTTACCTCCGGTATAAAAATCGGGGTTTCACTGTATCCCGAAAACAAACAAAAAAATTCCTGCCATCCGTTTTGATTTTCGTTCGTTTTTCATTCGATGGTGAATGGAATATGAGCCGTGTGTTCTCCCCTGGTTAATCTTCGATGGACATTTCTCGTAGCACGATTGACGGGAAATAAAAATGGATTTAGCCGTGTTTCCAAAGCCCCGATGATCAAAGTCATATCAAAATTTCGAATCGCGCGATGCAACTGTCAACGTGATTGTTACAAAATGTCCAACCGTCGCACCCCCCGCCCCATCGCGTTCGATCGACTATTACTCAAAAAGATAATGTACGAGCACGTGAATTAACGGATTTGAAAAATTGAGACAAACGAGAGGCAAAAGTGAACCCGTACAATTATCATAGACCAATTGTAAAACATTGATCCTGATGAATCATTATTTTTAAGATGTTACGATAATGATAACGGTAACGCTAACGCGGATAAATGGAAACAAAAAAAAAAAAAGAGAAAAAACGCGTTAGCGAAAGATCTATCTGTATAATCGATGCAATGACTTTGAATTGAATAATTGTAGCCAAGCGCGCTCGCCTTTTTTCATCAAACTAAAGGACAGTGCCAAATAGAATAATTTCGGGAAGTTTATACGTGTGTGTGGCCTGACAAAATATTACACGATATTGTGTCTTTCCGGCGTGAGTGATTAATCTTAATACTCGTAATTATAAATGTATACGTGTACAAGCCATTTCGAATATATATATATATATATATATATATATATATATACATAAATATTCATTTATTTATTTATATCGAAGGTACCTCATTTTTAACTTTTAAGCCTCGAATTCTCGCCTTGCTGAATAATAGCTTTGGAAACTGTGGAGAATATTCAACCCCCAAGTGAATGGGACAATTTGGAGATCAATTTTCACGAATTTCAGTTTGATGGTTGCTTTACAATTTGTTAGAATTTGACTTCTGCTCGAGCGTTGGAAATTGTTGGTTAAGTTTTTTTTTTTATCGATATAAGTTCATTTCGGATGAAAATTAATTTGATTGAAAAAGTCAAAAATTGAAAAGACACGTGCCAGTACAAATACTTTTAAATGCAATTTACATAAAAAATAAATGGCGCATTAAAATAAACAGAAATAGTTGAAACATTAACGTTCATTTTTACGAGATATAATAAAATTCGAGAGCTTTGGGAAAAACGAAAGATGAGTTCGTGTCCATTCATAATTTATTTACATTTAATTAGTTTTGGCTAAAAGTTGGAATCACTTGATTAATTAGTTATCATTAATTTGTTTTTTTCCGTGCTGATTTGAAACTTTCCTTCCCCCTTATTCTTTCAATAATGGTATTCTTTACTAAATGCCGTTTGAATCAGCCAGCTCTAATGATTTGTCGATTTTAGACAGAATTTCAAAGTCCGTCCTCGACTCATTTTTTTACCGTTTGCCGATCGCGCTTTCCGAGCACATTAATTATGGGGTTCGATCAGGCGGCATTCTCCGAGTTTACCGAAGTCGTTTTTCATTTCCCCTCTTAATAAGCTTGGATCACGAAAATATCGAAAATTCTGAAAAATAAAATAATCCAAAAGGTTATTTTCTCGTTTCGTAATATCATCAATTAATACCCGATGAATATTTTCCACTGATGACGAACCTGACTTTTTCTCAAAGACTAAAACTACGATTCGGGAATCTTCAGTTTAGTTTAATCCAAAATAAAGTGAAAATGTAAAATCATTAAACCATTTCGTTCCAATAAGTGGCTTCGCAATTAAAAGCCATTTTTTTTTAAATAAAACAAACGTATCCAATAAATTTCAGCGCTGTGGCGTTTGCTCGAATTTCAAAGGAAACAAGACATCTTTGAACGTGACGTAAAATCCTTAAGCCCTTTTTCAGCGAGTCTAAATAAATATCACGAATTACTTGGCAATGATAAAAAAAAAATGAGGAAGGATTTTGATTTCCGGTGTTGCCGATTCGTTGCATCAAAGCCTGAACTCTTTGCGATCGCAAGAGTCACAAACAGAAGTATTAATCGTTAATAATGAAGCACCTTGTATCCGTATAACATCAGTGTCCGCGAGATCTACCTTAATGTGTTTGAAGAGAGGTCGTAGAGGCTTGTCGGCGTATAAAAATAGGGGAAAAACAGAGACTCAAAAAAAATAATAAAAAATATCATTTAAGATGATTCCTCGAGGGTAGGCATATCAGATTTTTATCAATAAGCGTCCAAGTGGATCGAGAGTGTTTCCCGCGTTCGATCGATCCGAAATCTTTTTTCATAAATAAACGAAAAAAAAAGAGAAAAGGTAAAAATGAGTTTTCCCCGTTTCTCGACGAAGCCAGAACGACTCGCAAGTCCACGTGTGTAAACTTCTGAATGTATCAATCAATGAATGAAAATTCGACCAATCTATTTGTCTATAATCGTTGATAAGATGAATCGTATCGATTGAGGCTAATAACTTCGCATCGACCGTGAATCAAAGAGATCAAACAGAATTATCATCGATCGATATGTTTCGCGTTACGTAATCTTAAAGAATAAGTCTTCAGTCGTCGTTGAATCAAAGCTGTAATCATATCGTAAACATAAACGTAAACGTGTTTATCGCTTCTAACGTAAAAAAATACACGCGAGCGCACTTATCGCCTAACATTAAGAGGCATATTGTACCGAACGGAGCTGTTTTACCAAAGGTCTTACAAAAAAAAAGAGAGAAAAACAAAAAAACGAAAAAAAAATAAATAAAAAGAAAAAACAATGTTTAAGAATCGCGAAACTCGATGAAAAAAAAAAAAAAAAAACGCGGCGTATTTTCTAATTTCATAAAAAACGCCAGAAGCGAAATATTCGAGGCGCGATGCATTGAGAGTTGGATACCGGCGAAACTTCCGTTTCCGTATTTTCCGCCTGATAGTTCCGAAGGTATTGAATTCATTGGAGACAAGATTTAGTAGAGGTTAGAGGTGATGAAAATCGGATGATTGAACATTGGCAGGACGATGATAATTGGCAAGGCACGCATTGTATCGGCGTATTGGAATTATGCCCATTAATCGCGGATGATCACCGTCTAGAAAGAATAATCCTGATTGTAAACTCGTCCGATCAAACTCCTAACGTGTAATTCGCTGACTCTTAGAGTCTCTTGTGACATATATTTCTTACCCGATCTATTTCGAGAAGAGTGGAAATGGGCGTTGTAAAAAAAACAAGAAGAATATCTGAGAAACGACGCGTCCAAGCTAGTTTGGAGTGGAATAAACGGCGCAAAAGCTTTTTAGTCGGAAGAAAAACAATGTAATCGCACGTCCTGATACGACACTTCGGGCGAAGAAGAAAGTAACGAGAACGTTGGAAAGCAGCTCGAGAATCGATCTCGATCACTGTCGCATTTTAGAATTCGCACTGTCGTACTTATCGGTTTTTGAAATATGTAGTCTTAGTCGTTAGCGGAATAGTCACACGTATATTAGCCGAAGCCTTTGTATAGGCGAAAAAATCGAGGAAAAACTAAAAAAAAAAAAAAAAAATATGAAGAAAAAAAAAGAGTGCATCGTTAGCCCGTTGGTCAAATTCATTTTGACGGAAACAAAGTGTATGCTGCAATAACAATTCAATGTATCGTATTTATTTCTTTCGACAATTGTATTTGTTACTACGAAAGAGGCATCGCTCGTTTATTGACTGTTACGCTTTGTTAATAAAAAAAAAAACAACAACAATACGATAACTTATTCCGTTTGTTTTGAATTATTGCTTGCGCATTTTAGAATGTCGAAAAATTGGATTTTGCGTCTCGGTATTCATTACCGAACGACGGTACAAATGTTCGTTATCATCGATTTCTCACGTTCCATATGGCAAAAGTTTTCATCGATACTGTAGAAATCTATCAGGTAGCAGACTCGAAGGGCTGGTGTCGAGTTTCCATTACCCACTGTCGATAATTACAAAAACTTACCAACAACCGATGCGAAAAAGTTCCTCCTTGGGTTCGGCAGTTTCGTGGGAGCGGGATGCTACGATTTCTCACCGCGATACATCGGTATCCGACTAACGCGGCCTACTTTATCGACGTTCACTACATCGAATCTGTATCGAGCTTCGACCGTTCCGTCGCTACGCGGCGTTTCGACTTCCCACCGACGTCACTACATGGGGATTGGTCTCGTTGAATTGAATGAGAGAACCGTTGGCCAGCCGGTTTCTCCACCGGCCGGCACTCCGCGCACGACCGTCGTGTCGTTCGCTCCTACGAGCGCGCGTGTTTCCAAATTCTTCGTCCGTACCAAGAAACAACGGATCCATTTAAAATCATTTAAAAAAAAACAAAAAATGGGATTGTAATGGTAGAGGCGCATATCCGCGAACGGTATATCGCGATCAATCACAATAATCAAGGTCACTCCGATCGATATGCATAACACGATAAGAAAAAATCGATCGCCAGCCGAGTGCGTGAAACTGAGTGAGCGTAACCTTTTAAAATGGGAAGGAACAAGTGACTCGTGGTAAACGTTGTGAAGAAGCAGCCGAGTGAATATCTCTGGATCATTAGGGTTTCCAAAAATTAAAAAAAAAAAAAAAAAACAAAACGAAAAATATAAAAGATGACATACGAAACGTACCTTTCGTAGCGTTTAATCCGCGTAATCGTAGAGTTCTTTCGGGTAGGTAAAACGCTTCAGGAGTGTTTTTTCGAGAAACAGGACCAATCGTTGCTCAACGATGCTGGCCAATTCGGAAGCCAACCGGAAATCATTTATCTCGATCCGATAAACGCGTGGATACCAATTTTTTTTCGTACGTGCGAAATTCTCCGTTGATCGCGAGGGCCATTGCAGTGAGTTCGACGCTCGGGCAAGAAACATCGCGCTCCCTATCATTCCGGTCCCTTCGAGTCCTGCTTCGAGGAACGTCCAGTGGTTTGTTGTTCCAGTGAGGTGTCGCCGATTTTTGCATTCTTGCATCCTTGCGAGCTAAAAATATTGTTCAAACATAAAATCAAATAAGAATGAAATAACAGAAGGAAATAAGGAATAGAAAAAATTATCGGTGTTATGTGTCTCGTTGGTTCGACGAAAAACGGAAATAATGCCGTTCGTAATAAGAAAGATCGAGCCGCGGTACGTGTGTCGCGGACACGTGCCTCAAGGTGGAAACGCGTCGGATTGTTGGCCCGTAGGTGCCGAAATGGAGGCAGTCGCGAACGGCGCGCTTACAGCTTCGTTGAAGCAGCTCGCTTCGCTTTTGACCACCGCGGAGGACATATTCGCCGATCTGACGGCCGAGCTAACGTCGGTCGCCGATCGGAGCGGTCATCTCCGTCGGCGTCTTGACAAACTCGAGGAGAGATTGGCGACCGTCGATCCCAAGAAGATACCAGTTCGTAAGTATCAATCCTTCATTACCCAACATTGGGTTCAACCCAAAGAAACTTGGCTCGTGTAAAAACGCAGTATAAAATATGCACCACGTGACGCGTGAATGCGAGGCGAAATGTTTAATTTTGCTGAAATTTTTTCAAAGATGGATGTCTTTGAGCGTAAAATTAAGGAACTGTCCTCTGCATCTGGCAATTCTGAAGATCTTGATGCTGTCGTTTTCAAAAAAGGATCAAAAGTCTATGAGAAAACTGGTTTCGAAATTTCGTGAGATCACGTCGATCTTCTACTTGATCTTAATTGAAAACAATGAAAGTCTAACGTTGCTAAAGCTGGTCATCAAGTTCTCGGCGGATAAACCGTGAAACTAGCAGTAGGCGTCCGATAGAATGTGTGATGTCTTTGTCCGAACGTACGGGCTGTGAAACCAGCAGACAACGTCAGAATCTCGTAAAAACCTTTGTTATTTTTGATTGCTTTGAGCAATCGAATCAGTTCGTCATTAATTTTGTGGATTCCTAATCGAACGTTAGGTTCATCGTTGCGCGTATCGACGACGGAAATAGAACAGAGGCTGTTAAAAAAGGGAGTCTCGAAAAAATTGCATCGAACCTGAATCTCTTCTTATGGCGGAAACCGGAGACGAAGTAGACTGTAGACGAGAAGAGAGAGGTTAGGTCTCTTTCACTTCGAGTTACCTGGGTTGCTACCGTGGGAAAGCGAACGACTGAAAGCCTCTAGGGTCCCCCGTGGGCTGCTGCAACAGTCGGACAGCATCTAGCAGAAAAACCTGGTCTTAAAGGTCTGGTCTCTCTTCTCTCTCTCCCTCTTCTCTCCTGCCTGCCCCTCCTCTCTCCCGTTTCTCTCTTTCGACCTCGAGTCCCTTCCCTTCGTTTCCTCTCGTTGGGGATAAGCGAGAAAAGAGCCATCGTACATGTTCATGGGATTATTAAAGCTGCAGCCATTTCGAGCTACGAGCACAAATTCGGGCCCAACAAAGATTCCCTTGTTCGACCTTTCCGAACGTTACCGAAGAGGAAACTAAAGTGGGTCTTTTCGACAGTACGATTCTCGAGGAAGCGTTTCTTTATTTTCACCTCGCGTCCTTCTTACACCCACATCCTTCGGTCAGCTCGTGCAGCCACCTGTTTCCCTGGTCATCGGCCCGCAAATACTTCGAGTGGTCGATCCAGGGAGGTCCACGTTTCCATCCTTTTTTTCGTATCCTTTTTCATTCGGCCTGTATCTTTCGTATCCATTCGTTCGGCCTTTTCTACCTATATCTTCGTTCATCGGTTGTTTTCAGTGAAGAATCTAGAAGACGTGTATATTGTCCTACTCCCGGGAGCATTAAACGAGCTCGCACAGCGCGACGAGCAAGGAAGTGTTCGCACACGAGTACCAGGCGAAGCGTAGTGCCGATGAGAGCACGTGCCGCTGGTTCGTTCCACCGTAGAGTCCCCCATGCGCAACAGTTCTTCCTCTCAATATCATTGGATGATTCTCCAGGCGTCTCCGTCTCGGTAAAAGCTACCATTTCCATCCCTATATTTCCAGAGCTCGTCATTTTTTTCCTCGCTAGTCTCGTTCAAACGTCTTAGTTGCGGATCGTGGATGACAAGCCGGGCGTATCCTCGTTACCCGGCAGGCTTCATCCTTCCGATCTTCGTTCATTCTAGGGTGATGAAGAGCTAGACAGGAGGAGGAAAGAAGTGTAGAGGGGGGTAGCGGGTTGGTGTTGGAATAGCAGACGCGTATGAATGCAATTGAATTGGCCTCTCCGTCTTGCCGCATTAGCATAATACCACACTGGCTCCCAAGCGTATCAACCAAGCATTACCATACGGCGCCCTCGTTCATTGTCCAGAAGGGAAAGGGCTCGAAAACGGACCTTTGCCAATGAAAGATCCCGAGGCTTCACTTCCATGTTTGCGCACGCCCGTATATACATGTTTACACACAGACTGAACCACCGAATGCACGCGACACTCCGGACGCATAGAATATTCCGTCTTTCTGCACGCCATCATCGGCCGTGTTCAACTATCCAGTATGGCTTCCATCGGCAAACAGCTGAGCGGCTTCCCTCTCGGATCCCAGGAATTCTACGAAGCTTTCTCGAGATCGAGAGACAAACGTGGGGTTACACCGTAGGGTTGCGACCAAGGGTAGTGAGGGCTAGCACAGAAGGGGAACGAAAACTGGCAGACAAGGTGAAACTGGTCATAGACCGGTATAGATTCGATATCCGTTCGCAGAAATGATAAATGGAATAATGACCGCCACAAGATGACCTTTTGGGTTGGTTAAGGATCTCCAAGTGTGAAGGGGTCGAACTGGAATCCCCGGAAATACGTTTGAATGAAAATGGACGTTTTCCAGGGAAAGTGATTGATTTCGTCTGAAGTCTATCCGTTTAGTCCAACCATTTTCGACCATCCATTGATTTTGTCCAATCGATCAATCAATTGATGGTTGGAAATGGATCGACATCACGCAGTCCACTGGTAAACAATCTTTACGGAAAGATTGTTTACCAGTGGAGTAAATTCATTTTGTTTCAAAAACTCCTCATCAAATAAATTAATTAAATTTGATATCGTTCGAAGGATTAACTTTCGCGTTTCGTTTGAGTGCAATTGATGCATAATAGATTGACTCGTGTTTACATAAGAAATAAACAAAATGAAACACGAGAAAACACATTTTCACCGTATTTTGTATTTTTTGCGAAGAAATCGATTCGCAGTAAAGCTTCTTGGACCGAATTTATCAATTTTGATTCTAGAAATTCCGTTGTGAAGATTTTTCGCGACGAAACTTCCGGCAAGCTAGAATCGACAAAGAAATTGACCAGTATTTCTGCGAGAGGATTCGCGAAGTTCCTCGAAAGATGGCAAAAGGTCATCGAGCAAAATGGAAATTTCTATTCCGAATAAAATCCTGCACGAAGAGTTTCGATTTTTCTGACGAATAACGATCAACACGACTTTCTCAGAGAGGCAATAGTACATATCTCCGGAAGACTGGATAATCGACAGGAAAGTACAGAAGAGGCGAACTCGAAAGACCACCCAGGCTGATGCACGCGAATCGACGAACCGAGGAAAGAGCATTTCGCGAATCAGCAAAAGCGGTGATATTTTTGCAACGGTTCGACGCGAATTCGCTTTGGGCCATGAAAGATCCAAGTTGGGTGTTTAGTCGAGAGGGTGAACGCGGGCTATGAATATGAAGACTCGAAATGAGTGCGCTTCAATCGGCAAAGCGTGTAAAACGTCCCGAAGGAGACTCGAGTGGGTGATAAGCTCTGCCAGATGAAGGCAGCAGGAAATCGCACTTACGGGCTCTTCAAGGCGCAGGTATATAACTACACAAAGCCGAAACAGGTATATCCAAGGGACATCGAAGCCTCGAACCGAGGGTAAGAGATCGAGCTCTCTCGAAGCATCATCCTATAGATCGTTCTTTCGTTTCGCCGTCAGATTTTCTCTCCTTGCCTCCAACGCTCTTCGGAGGTTCCCTCCTCCTCCTCCCTCCTTCTCCCTCCACCTTATAAGGTAACAAGAAAGGAATCTCAGCGGAACTTTCAAATTACATATTTCGCTTCCAAACGAATGTAAATACATCTTGCGTTGGAATCTTGTAACGCGCGCGCACGTACACACGAATATGAACGTATAGGGTGGCTGGTTTAATGACTGTGCCCATGTGTCGTAAAGTTAACACCAAAAAGACATAAAAAAAAAGGAAAAGAAAACCTCGGAGTCGATACCAGGTCTACGCTGGTACCGCAATCTACACTTTGCGGAAAGGTTGATTACGTAACACATTCCTCTGATAGAAAAATAAGTCTAATGGAAATACCTGTGCTCGTCGTATACGACAAATATACACGTATAGAAATTGCCGGTTACCAACGGACGTTACCGGCTTGTATTGACACGGCCAATTTTCGTTTCCATGGTATTGTTCAATAGTGTGATTGTCCATGATTGTCCATGCGAGAATCCCTCAGCTGGGCGGGTACAGGAAATGCACAAGATCCGAATTTAGCCTTTTGGATTTTTAGTTTTATCCAACTCATCGGGGGTACTGAGTATTTAATGAGTAGATAAAGACTGAGCTTGAGTACCTACAATAAAATTGGAGGTTATAATTTAACGCAAGAAACTATAATGTCCCATATATAGGACACCTTAATTTCTCTATTTTAATTTTTATACATTTTCATACATATTTCATTCGAAATATCGTTTTTACAAATGACAGTCTGATAAAAAAGGATATGTCAGGCGAAATATGTACGTATGAAAATATATAAAAATTAAAATATATTAATATAAATATATAAATTTAAAAACTAGGGAGTACGTGTTACTAGTTACTAGTTATATTCTCTAGTTTTTTTTCAAACTATACAAAGAAAGGTATGTCTTTATAAGGGGAACCCTAAAATCCTTGGAGTTTCAAACTAATGACCAGAAAAAAAAAACCTGTTTCCGTGCGTAATATTAATAGTACGATAGCCAACGGAGAAACGACGATAACTTTAGGTTCGTCGTAGTATCCGAGTTAGAGCCAAAGGCCGGTTATTTCGATGAGAAAATTCGGATGGAAAAAGTATTGGAAGATCGGTCCGGTGTTTTCTCGTGTCACCGAGATTTTTTTTCAGGCGGACGATAATTAGTGGCCGTTCGGAAAAGTCGTAAAAACTGGTATAATCCTTTAAGCGTGCCGTTATTCGGATTTTATCGAGCGTGACCAGATTATAGTGGATTCCCAAAGTCGGGTTGATCGTTCACACGCGCGTTTATCGTTCGATCCACGGTTACGTTAATATCAAAAACGGAATATCCACTCGCACAGATTAATTTGTAATTTTCCGGGGCTTTGGATCGCGGTAGCAGCGCGAATCAAAACGGACTTTTCAATTAGTCGTTTAGCACCGTTGGTCCGCTCGACGAGTCGTTGCGGGAGTCGGATCAATTTAATCGTCCGGCCCCGCAGCGAGTTGATCATTAAAGCGCCAATCTCGCTGCCTCGGAAAAGAATCACGTCGAGTTTGCACCGCGAAAGGTACGTGGGAGGCGACTCGGTCTCGAGGGATGCTTTCGAGCCCAGGTAGACCTCGGATAGCGTGTACAGTAATACAGATAGATCGGAAGGCCAAAAGACATTGATGTGTCGGCTATAATGAATTCCTTTGCGAAGAGAGAAAGATAGAGAGACTCGGGGATGCCAATAACTGGTTGGCTTCGGTTTAAAGCCTTAACGGATGGACCGTCTACCAAAGAGATAGTCCAAAAGCTAATTCTATTTTAAATCAACACTTATAAACGCTAATTTTTCACTTTATATAAAAATTGAAGTCGTATTCGACGATACTGGAATTTTCGTGACTTGTGGTTTTTTAGTGAGATAAAAGTATCGCAATTTTGAAATTTTATCTTCTTATTATTGAGAATAAATACCCAACATTATTATGAAACAATAATTACCTAATTATCTTTCAGTAATTAATTAATAGTGAATAATTATTTTAAATTTTATCTTATTTTTATAAATAATTAATAAAACTCATTATATTTATATATTTTGGGTTTTCCCCATTGATGATCGACCGATCGTAAAAATAAATGTTCCGCTTTTTGAAATTTAGCCTAATCAACCGATTAATACTGAATGTTCTATATTTGTTTTACAACCATTAACATCTCCGGAAGTTTTTTTTTATAAGCAATTGCGATAATTTATATACTCGCAATTACTAAATTACTTAGCGAAACATTCTAGAATAATAAATGCATTTATTGCATTATTCTATCAATAGCTACGATTCCTCCTCAAATTGTGAAAAATGTCGATGACTTTTTAATATCCATCGAGTAATACCTGAAAAGCTAACGAAAGAATAGCCAACGAATGTCCTTTCAGTTTTCATCAAGCTTTGAAGTTTGCCCAGGTTG
The DNA here is from genome assembly GCA_030523105.1 of Ophioninae sp. A BG-2022a. Taxonomy (NCBI): domain Eukaryota; kingdom Metazoa; phylum Arthropoda; class Insecta; order Hymenoptera; family Ichneumonidae; species Ophioninae sp. A BG-2022a. The sequence continues at coordinate 4,412 of JAPYZI010003128.1, read as the reverse complement.
GGAAGCGCCGGTTTCTTTCCTCCCGAACAATCGCCAATGGCTGTACAGTTGATGGCAGTATGGGAGGAGCTCGGCTGGCGTGAAAAGGTTGCCTGGCATCTCTCGCTCGATTGTCGGACCCGACAGTCGCTTGCCCTCGGACTAGACAAAGAGTACGGAAGATCAAGAGGGCGAGAAAGAGAGAGAGAAGGAAAGAAACGAGAGAGAAAAAGATTGTTTCGACTTGTAAAGTCGATCTCGACGACCGGATCACAAGCTCGAACGGCCGAGTAGTAAAAGGTTCTTCGTTCCACCGGACCTACCACTTTTCTCCCTTTCTACGTCCCTCTCTTGGCCACGCGGTTCATCGGCAAACAATAATTACGCTATGGGCGGAACCACCAGCGTGACGAGCAGCTCACGATGAATTCGAACACTCACGTTTTCGAAGAGTACGTTTTCTTCTTCCCCTTTTCCTTTTATTTCTCATTTCGACGAATGTTTCATTCGTTCTCTCCGATGGAAATATTTCAGAGGCTTCGTGGGAAATTATCCTGCGAAAGACATTATCCGAGGAATACACGATTGAAAATTTATGCGCAGACAGTTGGGATTAGCGATGCTTTTCTATTAATCGAAAGTGCTGAATTTTTTGGGTCGTTAATCGATGTTCTTGGAGATCGATTTGACGACTCATAAATTTTATGCAGCTATATTTGTGGCGAGGTAATAATTATTTTGCCTTCGTATCGAACCACCTATCGGAAAGTATCTAGTCGCTGTGTAATTTTCGACTGGAAGGGAAAGGTGGATTCTGATGAAGCTCGCTTGCTCCTACTATTTATGGTTTCCTCTGTTCGATCGAACGACTCATTTGTTATAATGGTTATGACTTTTCAGACACAGGATCTATGGACATGTCGCTAGTGAATCATGGAAACAATCGCATTTGTACGATCGAGTGATATTAATTATCTTTACGTACGATTGATTATTTAATTCAATTTAATTAATTGTAAGTTTGATTGATAGATTTAATAACTGCAACATGTAATTCAAACATCAATTGTATTAATCAGATGTAATTAAATTGTATATTGATCAAATACAATTAAAAATTTCCGTTTCAAAATAAAAACATTTAACGCTGGCTTGAAAAATTTTAATTAAATTTGTTTAAATTCTACATCAATTATATTTTTCAGTTGGATAGGTTTAAATGAAAGTAATTTCGTTAAAAGTTCAATAAAAATCTAACAAACAATTACAATCAGTTTTTAATTTCATGGTAAAATGAAATTTACTTTTTGATTAAAAAAAACTAGAATAAGGACTGATTCCGATTTCAGTGAATGCCAATATTTGAGTCAAATAATTGAAAAGTGGATTAATTGCAGGAAAAACTGTTTTGCAGGACTTACTCTGACATCATACATCAAGCGTTGCTTGTTTCTTTAAATATGCCGACGAAAGTCCTTACAGAGGAACAACCTCAAAGGGACTACACCGTTGGAGAGCAAAAACACCTGCCGCTCTGATAGCGTAGCCTTGAGCCGTGAATGATTACTCGCTGGCTATTGAACCCACGAAGGCACGCTCATTGTCGATGCAAATATGCGTACCAATACGCATGTTAAACCGCATTCAACTAATCACGAGTCTCGTCAGCCTCAAATTCGACTCTTTTTGGAACGCAGCCTTCGGCGCTTTTCTCAAACGTGGGAATCTTGCCAGAAGGCCTATGAAATTGACAGCGCATTCAGGACAATCCTTACAAGGAGCTGGGAACGATTGCATCCTTAGGAATATTCTGAAGAAGATGAATTGACCGTACAGCACGAATTTTCATAATTGCCTAACTTCTTAACTCTACATCAGCCCAAAACTTGACGGACCGATTATTTAACGCTAGGGGATCGAATGCGTCCCTTTTATTCGTGTATATGTTCGGGTTCGTTTCGGTTATTTTGGAAGTAAAAAGTCGCGACAGAAAACGTCAATGTACGATTTCACCAGTGTACAGGTTGAAGAAGGCAAACTTGATCGACTCACCGACAACTGGGTCGTTGAAAAAATCTTTGGTTCCTCCATCCGACATTTTGTTTGTTGTTAAACGACTCGATGATTGTGCAGGAAAAATACAAACGACGCGTACGTGGAATGCGCGGGCGATCGTCTACTGTTTTGCCTCGTGCGAGAAGGCACGAGTCATTTGTATCGAGCGCGACGATTGGACCAAGTCTTCTGGCCAATCGTAAGCCGTGTCATAGCAGTCTACACGAGAGGCAACGGACGCGTTGATATTATTATTATTATTATATTCTTATTTTGCGAATTTTTCTTTGTTGCGTCGTAATTTTTGATTATGATTATTGGCAGATCAATACGGATGCTAAATCGCGTACTGAATTAAAGAACCGAAATTCTCGAATACCGTTATGCATTGAATGCCAATTTTACAAGATGGAAGAATATTCAACGTGTTTGATGAAGATCGAATACGCGAGTGGGATAATTTCGCGATCGCAAGGAGAACAAATTTGACGACGTGCACGCGATAGGCCAAACGCAAATTTCCAAATCCGATAAAAACTTAAAAGCCACAATAAAAAAAAAGAATTTACTTACCGATGCTATTGAAATGTCGTTCGATCGTTCACAACGTTTTTGGATTCGCGAGATGACGAGACCGTTCCGCACGTAGCCGTAATGGCGGGAACTATCGCGGACCGCCGAAGTCGCAAGAGAGGCTGAGAGAATTCAGTGCGACGATTGGTTCGCCCGCGGCGGCTCGCGCAGCGCCCTTCAACCGCCAAATTCGTTCAGCTTCCCGTATGACTTCAGCAGTACGCGATTGTTCGCAACGCTCCGACTACGCGTGGAACTTTCTCGTCAATTTTTTTCTGCGAAAGAGAGTCAACAATCCGTGGTCTTTTTCGCAATCTGCCAGGTAAATGCTTTCTCCTATCGTAGTTTTTCGTTTAAAACGGATTAATACATTTTTGTCTGGACTTACCACGTTTAGGTTTGAATAAACGTTTTCCTTCTCTTTGCCATCGGAAAACTGTTGCGTCCTCGGGTTTTCGATCTCTGTCGAGCGTTTCGCCAAATATTTTCTTTGAACATTGGCGTCGTACGCATTGATGTAGTCGCGAATTTCTTTTTTATTTCGTGTGTGATATACCGGCCATAATGAATTGCGTTAAAAGCGTCTGTGAATTACGAAAACGAAAAATTCGGAAAAAAACATTAATAATAATAATATTATCGCGTCCATCGGCTCGCGTGCATCCCTGCTATAACGCGGCTTGTGATTGGCCGATCCACGGAGCTTAGAGCCAATCGGCGAGCTCGGTACGAGCAACTCGTGGGTCTCGTGCCTAGGACGGCAAACAGTCGACGATCGCCCGTGCATTTCGTGACCCGTATACGCTCTTTGTTGTTTTCGTGCACAATGTTCGTTCGAATCAGTCAACAAAAACGAAGTGTCGTCTTCTGGAGGAGCCGAACGTTTTCTCAACAAGCTCGCTATCGGTGAGTCAGCCATTATTTTCTTCTTTAACCTACACACTAGAGATATTGAACGTGAAAATTTTCGTCGCGAATAATCTCGTTCGCGCAAACGTTGACAAACGCGTTTCTCCTTGAAAGCTGAACGTCTCGAATCTCAAAAAAAGTTCGATTCGACTAATTTCAATCGTCGCGGTTTTAAACGTTTCGACAACGAAGTCAGATGTGCATAGAAGGACAGTTCTTAAGGATTATACGTGCCGCTGACGGCGGTTTTCATTCTCGCTCTCGCTTTCTCGCGTGGGCATAAACGTTGGGAGAATGATGGTGTCTCGCTTACTCGTGTAGATGTTATGCTTCGGGGCATAGTCGTGCCATGCTTCCTATTATAGGTATTGTAATATACAGGGTGTCCCACGGCGAAATGTCATCCATGAAATGATGGGTTTGAGGTGAAATTCTGTGTCGATTGATGCAGGCATGTACAGTTCCCGGATAAATCCCTGAATTATTATTAATATTTCAACAAATTCACTATTTCATTCGCCCTAAACCCTCAATGTCTACGGAAAAACGTCGAAAAAATATTTCCGAAAGGTTTTTCGCATTTTCCCACTCTAATTTTGTACTTTCGGCAAAAACTCGGGCATATTCGTAATCAGCGGAAAATTTTCGATCAAATACACCCTTTTAATACTTAAAAAACGGAAAAAAATTTTTTTCGACCTCCCCTGGCCATTTTACCAGAATCTCAAAAATCACGATATTTCAAAAGGTCGTACGGTGGGCTTCTTATACGCTATGGGGATTCAATTAGTGAGTTTGGAAAAGGTTTTTGCCTAACTTAAATAATGGCGTTGGATTCGTATCGATATCTCTTATGGTTTTCCCGGAAAGTCCACTTGAAAAATCGCTAAAAAAAA
>JAPYZI010003127.1:0-19242 GCA_030523105.1 Ophioninae sp. A BG-2022a | reverse complement strand
AAAAAAGAAAAAAAAAAAAGAAAAAAAAAAAAAAAAAAAAAAAAAAAAAAAAAACCGGAACGAAGAGAAAAAGTAGAGTGGAACAAACACGCGGGCGAGATAAATCAAAGAGATGAATTGTGCTCCAAACGTCGCGCGGTTTGGCCGATGCGAGTGTCGTTAGAATTGAGGAAGCTTCGTTGACGACTTAGTCTATCGTGGGTAATGGTAAAGCGAGAAAAATCGCGATCTTTCGGGCTAGAGGAAAAGAGCGGAAAAAAGAAACGAAGATATAACGAAGTTCCAACGACGCATGCCCCCTCCCCTCCCCTCCCCCCTTCTTTTCGTTGTAAATATTCGGTTACCTAACTAACTGTAACGAAAGCAGGAAATATGTCTGAGTCCTATGCGAGAAAGAATGAAATAAGAGAGATAAAAGTAAACTCCTCATCCATCTCGCCCTTTGTCCCTATAGATATGTAAAAGACCCTATGTACCTTGATTACCCCGCAGTAGCAGCGGTCGAGTTAATACGAAAACACGAGAACATTCGTAGATACAAACACACACACGATATATTCACATATAAACACACAAACAAAGTGAGAGAAAGAGGGAGAGAGAGAGAGAGAGAGAGACGTCAATGTCTCACACTCGTGCTAAAAGACACAAACTTTTTGAACATCCCGTTTTTAATTCTCGATGTATATAATCAAACGATGCAATCGCGTAGTTGAAATGGAGGCCTCGCCCCCTCGTGTTCGTCCCGATCGCAGGAATTCGTCGAATAATATCGTGATGCTTAACGCGATTGGATAAACTCTCGGGAAGCCCGCTTAAATTTAACGAGTGCGAAACGACGGACAGATACATATGAACACTGTGATAAGGAGATGATAGAACGAAGGGAGGAGCCGGAGGGAGGGGGAGGATGACAATTAAGAAAAATGATAACAGTGAGTCCAAACGCACGTTTAAAAACGTGCTCCTGCACGATGCTAAAGGAGCGATCAATTTCGGAATCGCGAAATTACGAAATGAGAAATCGAATAATTACGAAATGAAAGGGAGAGGGAGACACAGAGAAAGAGAGAGAGAGAGAAAGAGAGAAACAGTAGATTTGCAAAATAAGGAACGCGCATGCGCGATAAATACGAGTCTTTCCATCATCGAGATCGAAATCCACTTTTGAAACTCCTCCCGAGACATTAGCGTGAAAACGTTCCTTTCGTCAACCCCGAACGATCTTTTTCCAACGGAGAGCTTTAGCTCCTTGTTGTACGTGAACGAAAAAAAGATAATTCGATAGGATCGATAAAAAGCTTCTCGATAGTGACTCTAGTAAAAAAAAAATGCAATTTTACTTGAAATTGAAGCACGCGTCGAAACGACAGCAACTTTTTTCATCCAGCTGTCAATCGATGCTTCCCTACCTTCGATTTCATCGGAACACGATCGAACGATCTTTCGCCCATCGACGCTTATCTATACTCGTAATTAGGCCGACGAGGCGTTTTCACCTCAATATTCATTACGAAAGTCTCGAGATTTCGAACGACTAGTACCGACTCACAAGATACGGCGAAGAGTTTCCTCGCGATTTCTCACTTATCAAGATTACGATTACTGGAAACGAAAACGATGAAACAATAAACGAAAGTTTCATATCTCTCTTTCGATTTACTAAGAGTAGCGAGAGTACGATCAAAGCAGAGAAAAAGAGGGGGGATGATAAAAGGATAGACACAGGCGTGGAAATGACAGACAAAAACGAAACCGATCTTGTTTGCCGACCCAAACACAATGTTGCAATATTTGAGACAAACAGGACAAAAACGTGAAAAAATGTAAAGAACGATGAAACGAAAGAAAGCAGGAAAACAAGCAGAACAAAAAAATATTCGAAAGATTGCATCGAATACGATGGGGTATCGAAGTAATCTCCGCATAACGTATATAAATACACATACATATATATGTATACATATATATATATATACATGTGCATATATATATATAAACATATACACATTTATTTTTTTGGTCTCCTTTTTGTATATAACGCTCGTTGCCGAGTAGAAATGCCGGCTAATTGTCATAGGTAGAAAAAAAAAGACGCGAGCGCGTCTCGTCGGCAGAATAATTTCGAGAATCGCAAGAAAAGTGCACCAAACTCGTATTTCCCCCTTCCCAATTACCATCCCCTTAATCATAAAACCGAAGCATGAAAATTCTCAATTTTCACGCCCGTTCCTTAGAAAAATAAAAATCGATCCTCATCCCTGCACGATTCTGACGAGCCGAACAACTTTCTTTCTAAATAGTCAAGTGTCGAAATGTAATAGCGGTGTAAAACCTATTAGCAATTGCAATGCGTATATCGATGACGAAATTGACGAGAATAAAGGGGGAGGGGGGGGAGGGGAATATCAATGAATGTACATAAACAGACACACTCTCACTCTGGAAAACTCTAGACGTAAAAACGACCATTTTCGTTTTTTTTTTAGACTCATCTGGGATAGGAATTTTTTGAGATGCTGAAGTGTGTATCGAAATTCTCGAAGTGGATAGCCGAGTCGTTCATTGACCGATAAAACGATGTTGCTCGTTGATGTAATCGTAAATTCGATTATTGTCTAATCTGATCGGGTCGAGAAGGATCGCGATTGTTTTTTTTTCTTTTTTTTTTGAAAATTTTCCAGTAAGCTTCGATTGCTCGAAAAAAATAGTTCGGTTTGCTGATTTTTTTTTTTATTGCATTTTTAAATTTTGTATTTTTTATTTATATTACGTCGGTAAACAATTCGTGCAATTTCGTAAACGAAAAATGTTTTTATTTGGTGGACCCCGAAATAATGACGCCGAAATTTATCATGCAAATGCAATTGGACGTATCTCTATTGGAGTTTATGAAAAAGTGCACGTCAGAAAAAGGGAGAAACGAGAGGCAGAAAATAAGTGGAGGAAGAGAAAGCACGAACGTATTTCGTTCGTTAGTTAGTGCAATTTCGAATCTGCTGATTGAAAAATTATAGTAATCGAAAAAATTACACCTCTTACCGGTCAAAACTCGAATTGAAAAAATCGAGCGGCGAATAGTGGAAATTCTCTCCAATGTAGAAAAAAAAGATAAAAAATTATCTTTGACTCAAAGAATACTTTTTTTCCAAATTGGCAACGCGTTTAAATATTTAACATCGTTTTGAAACATAGGCGACGTTGGGAATCAATTTTCAGTTTGAAAACCCATAACAAAAGGGAATGCGAATTTCGTCATTGAATTTTACAATTCGTGAATATTTTCGATTCGGTTTTCTTTTTTTATTCAAAACAATTTAACGGTAGAACCGAAAGATTGTTGTCTTTCTTCGAAAAAAATCAAAATAATCAGGCTGATTTATTCACATTTTTTAACTCAAAAAACACAAAAATCGTGTCCGCATTTGTTCGTAACAACAAATGGAAGATTTCCACTTGTTAAAAACGAAAAAAAAAGAATAACCAAAATCAATGAAAAGTCCATATATGACTGCGGATTTAAAAATCGATCAACGCAATCTTTCATCCACGAACAACGAAGAAAAACAAAATCCGATTTGCAGATAAAAAAATTCTCGTTGGATCAAAATATCTTTTCTTATAATCATAAAACGAAAAAGCAGGTTCCTCAACGTTTCGTCTCCAGTTTTGCGTCTAAATACGAAATATATAACCGATCGAAAATTCCGTTTGTGTGTAATAACTGTAGTGCCGGAAAAAAAAAAGAAATAAGTTATCCAGAAACGAGAAAGTTAAATGTCCACTTCGAGAGCCCAAATCCATAAAACAAAAGAGCGATTAAAGGTACGATTACTTTTTGGACGTTAACAGAGTAACGGTTTGACTCGAGGGGGAAAACAAAAAAAAAACAAGCGAGTAATTAATAATGATATAACATTAGTTATCATAATATAAAATGTTAGGTGTGATTCTTCACCTCCTTTGTAATATGTGTGATAAAATATTATATAAATATATATAATATAATTATATATATATATATATGTGTGTGCGTGTGCGGGACTGTACGAACGTGTGTGCGTGTGCACGTCTATGTATGTGTGTGTATATATATAATGATTTTAATATTTAATATATTCCTACGAACCTTCGAATGATATACTTGAAATTAGGTACTAATTGTACAATATGGAAAACAAACCAATAGGTACTTGAAGAAAAAAAAACGAGAAAAAGAAAACGTTCATGAAACCAATTATATAAACGAAAATATAGATAAAACTCGATACGAAAGGTAACGAAAAGGTGAAGTTAACCAAGTACGAGGTTTCGAGAAAGAAAGAAAAAAACAAGGGAAGGAAAATCTCGTCTGGGCGTTTCGCTAGGATGAGGATAAAACGAGAAATTAGGGAAGGGGAAAAGAAAACAACGAACGACCCTTATCAAACGCATCTTCGACGTATGGTCGTTCGCGATAAATAAATATGAATATTATAAATACGAAGTGAATATGATTAAAACGAAAAAAGCAATTCGCCCAATTAGCGAATGAACGAGAGGAATGCCGCGAAATAAAAGTTAAAAACAATGGGTGCATGGGGTTTGGAAACAGGGGGTGGGGGAGGGGGGATTGAAACAATGGTAGTCATTTACGATAGATTTGTATTTTTCAGTGTTGAAAAGTTTTTTATACCGCTGTTATATTCTTGTCTAAATATCTTAGTTCAGTGTGCGAGCGATCGAATGTGGTCACACGATACAAAAGGACGAAAGATCGAGGGGGGACAGGCACATGGGGAGAAAAAGAGGGAGAAGGAGAAAAACAAGTTAGCAAAGAATAATGATAGTGTTTTTTCGCGTGCGTGTGCGTATGTGTCTCTTCGTAAGCGTGAGTTCAAATTCGAGAACGAAGGTAAAGTTCGAGTGTGCTTCGTTCTTTTCACCATGAACGAACGAACAAACACACATACGAAACAACATCTGTCTTCGTTAATATTTCGGAGTGCAAAATTCCGGGTGTGAGTTTGAAGAAAATATTGAGAAAACGAAAAAAAAAAGAAGAAACGAAAGAAAACGAATAAAAATGGTCAATGCGATTTGTAGAAGAGAATTTTGTATAAGAGGACGGTTTTTGTATTATCTGAACTGGGAGGAAAGTGTACAGGGCTTGGCGGTGATACAAGTTCGGGTTAAATATTATTAGTGCCCGGATTATTGAATTAGCCAATTTTCGCGAGAAAACCCATGCGCGATCGTAGCGTTCGAAGGTTCAGCCCCATCGTCGAAATTCTTATGTTTTTGTCGCAACTTTTTTGGAATTTCATTTTCCCTGCGTTCTCTTCATTTTCGTTTTTTATGCGTCGTACGTGTATACACAGCTCTGGCCAAAAGTATTGGACATCGTGTTATTTATTTTTCCGAACAAAAAATCTAATATCACAGCGAGACAAAGCTGGCAAATCGATTTTTCAAAAAGACAATGGCAGCTCTGATTTTCTTTTTTATTTTTATGTTTGCGATTTTTTTTCTTGCAGCCGGTACGTCACATCGGGATTTGCGGTTTTCACGATTTTCGTACTTTGAAAAATCGCACCGTGTAATATCACTGTTATTTAAAGACCAGCCGACAATTTTACAAAGTGGATAAATCGTGAAAATCGGCATTTCCAAAATGGCTTACCGGCTATAAAAAGAAAATGCAAAAATAAAGATTGAAAAATAATAAAAACGAAGTTAAATTCGTCTTTTTCGAAAAATCGTTGGGTAAATCGATTTACGATCATTTTTTGTCTTCGAGATATTAGATTTTTCATTCCGCTAGAAAAATGACTGGGAGGAGAGATACTTTTGGCCGAGCCTGTGTATGTACAAATATTACCATCGGAAATTTATTTCCAAAATCGTACACGTGATTTTTGAAGTCGCTCGGTGAATATTTGAGAAAAAGAAAATATAAATAGAAGAAGGAAGAAACAAGTGTACACACGTAGGAACAGATTCGTAACGGAAAAATTCGTTCGGATGCTACGCGTTCGTGCAATCAAAATATGCAAAAGTACAATTCACACTCGTGAATTTGCGCGTCAGGCAAACATTGAAACAGACACACACACACACACACACACACAAACACAAATATACATACACAGACAGAGTGTGTTGAAAATACACACGAACAAGATACCTTATATAATTGAATGCAATATAAATTTGACACACTACGGGTACGTTTGAGAGTACTTGATATTACGGTACATATGCCCGCTGCTACCAGCTCCCACCTCCCCACCCGGCCCCCCTAGAATTATAATTATACACATGCATATATATGCACATGCAATGCATACATACATACATAGCCATATACGAGAATATATAATGTATATCGATGTGTACATACATAGGTATAAATGTATGCACCCTATATGCGTGTCCGGTATATGCCGATGTATGTATGTACGTCTATGTATGTAATCTTATCGCTGCGACAATTCAAATGAATTTTTATTTTTTTATATCAGGTTATTGCGTTACAATTGTAGATAAAATCCTAGCACTTAGCGAGAGTCAAAATATTGTTTTCCTTTTTTCCTTTTTTGTTGATATATACATATTACACACACACATACACACACATATATATACAAAAACAATGGATACATGTGTTCACAGATATATGAATATTCCTACGATCACGACTACATTTCGTACGCGTATGAATTTATCTGTTCTCACACGGATATATATGAGGACCATATATATATATAAATATATATATATATGTGTGATGTCTGAAAAATGCGTGATTATTATTTTATTCTCTTTTACATTATTTTTGTTAATCTTTAATTTAATCTCGTTTTTTTTTTAAATTCTTTTTTTGTGTTTTTCAATCGCGCCGAACATTTGCACTCCGGTGTATCGTGGGTGTCACGATACGTGAGTTTGGAACGATGTACGTAAAAACGTACACACGGATTCGGAGGATTTCCGGAAACGTTCGATGGAAAGTGTAGAAACCGACTTTTCACACATACACACTTACACATATACATATATATATAAATATATATATACACATATTATTTTTTTCACTAACGAGAGAAAAAAAGAAGGAAAAATCAGGTTTTTTCTTTTCCTGTAATTTACCACCGCTGTCACTACTATTATATTTTAATACACGTTACTGTACTCGTCGATACAAACGACGATGTATTTCTAGATATGTATACACACATATATATATATATATTTTTTTTCTTTATTTTTGTTTTTATTTTCTTTTGTAACTTCTTTGTGAGCATTACGATTTATAGCTACCACCTACAACAACAACAACAACAAACAAAATAGCTTTTATCGACTATTTATAAAATCGCTGCTGCTACTACTATTTTAAGCGATATATATTTTTTATTTCATACTGACATATTTACTATAGTAATTATAATTCGCCCTATTTTGCTACTGTTTTACGTCACTATTGTAGAGATCTCCACATGCCAAAGAAAAAAACACAAACACAGACACAAAAACACTGGAAGTAAAGAGACACATACAGACAACGATGTACACATATTCCAACACAAACAGGTGGCAAAGGTGAGTGGAGCACGGAAACGAAAAGTAGGGGCGAACAAAAAAAAACAACGTCGATCGAAATACTTATACATATACCCAAAAAAGAAGAAGAAAAAAACAACAACAAACGACAACAACAAAAACAGTTGGAATTATCATTGGCGCAGATCCGCGACAATCGGGCATTTTTTTATTTCTGTCAATCGGAAAGTGCAATACAAACGAGTCTCGACTCGACAGAAAAAAACCAACGTAGTCCACATACGTCCCGTAAGAGAAGTTATATCGAAAAAAGAATATATTTTTTTTTACGACACTCCGTATAAGCAAGGAGGGGAAGATGTCATATGAGTCACATCTTCACGATGAAACATGAGAAACGATGAGAACGAAGTCAATGTTTCGCGACGCGTTCGGGATATTTAATTTTTACAAAAAAAGAAAAACATGCAACCATAAATGGCCATGAATTTCCTACATTCGTCTTTTCTTTTTTTAGATCGCTTTTTTTAATTATACCTTTTCTTCGACTTTCTTTGTGCAAGTCCTTCCCAAACGACTCTACGATAAACGAAATTTAGGGTTTTTCTCACACCGCGAATAAAAATAGTACGAATTTTGCGAACGATGCGCGAGCATTGGTTCTTAGTCAAATTTAAACGAGAGAAAGGAAGAGAAAAACGGAGAAAAGGGAAAAATTTATATTGTAAAGGGCACCCGCGAGCTGCGCGTTTGGCGTGATCGTTGGAATCGTGGACTGAGTCGCGCATGCTCACATTAGATACGTTTTTTTTTTTAACTTACGATTTTACCATGCGTTATTTTATTTTTTCATGTCTTTAAAAATGTTTTTTTTTTTCTTTTTTGTAAGTTAAGGGCTTTCGGTCGCGCGAGAGCAAATTCTCGCTCAAGCACCAGCGTAGAGACTAGAGTTTCTAAATAAATAGCTAAGACTTTTACGAAGCAGCTGGGAGTAGTGCAATGTTATAAGGGAACGAGGGCTCGAAGGACGATAGAGAAGGGTCGCCTCGGCAAAATGTGCGGAACAAATTTTTCGAGAGTTCGATCGATCGATGTCCGTTTCGATACAAACGAGATAAAGTATCGAAGGAAAAAAAAATCAATAGGTCAACGTCGACGAATTTATGATAACGTTATCGCTCGATTACTATCACTATAGTCGATGACTCTCACAAACGATCGATGTTAGTCGAATTCATCTGTGACAACAATACATGTATATCAATATTTTCATTTGATTCGAAGATAGATTAGATTTGTTGAGAGTGGACGAATGCAAAGTGATCGTGGGGTGAAGGAGAAGGATAAAAATACTTCCTGTTTCGCCGATTGTCCCTTCGTAATCTCCTGACGAGCCATTAGGAATAGATAAAGCGAGCGATAGCTTAGAATAAAGTGTGAAATACTTAGGAAATGTTGTTTCTTTTTTTCTTTTGTTTTTCTTCATAGTTTCGGAGTAAAAAGTAAAAAGTCCCTCTTCAGTAGGTTGAATCGTGCTTTAGAAATATGCGGGGAAGGGGAACACAAACATTCGATGAAATAATAAAAGAAAAACGTATACAAATAAACGAACGAAGAGAGACGGATACTGGGGCAGGAAGTAAGAAAGGAAATCGAGAAAAGGTTGTTTTTGACCGTGAGTTTCGATCTCGCGCGATTCCCCTAGCAATTTTGGAATGTTTGCGGATATCACTGATTACAATTCGTCGGTTAATTACGCGTTTTTCTTTGCCACAGAAGTTAAATTTGATTGATTAATCAGAATTGATTTAATTTATTTGATCAATTGATTAAAATTAATATAATTGTATTAATTAGGCGAAATGATTTTAATTCGTTTAATTAATGAATTAAACGAAATATAATTAATTTAATTAATTAATTCGTGTCGCGACGCGAATGTAAAATTACCGCAGTCATTTTTCAAATTGTGGACTTCCGGGAAGTGACGAAAAAAAAAATATAGAAAACAAGAACGAAATTTTCGAAAAAACGTACGACAAAATTACTGACGTCTCGAAATACGAGGGAGGGAAAGAGCGAGACAGATAAAGAGAGACAGGAACAGCAAATGATTTTCGTGAAGTGCACATTGTTTATAGGGCGAAGAAAAAAAATGCGAAAACAAAAAAAAAACTAATGCATGGCGGAGTGTATCGTTGTTGACTACAAAAAGAAAGAAGAAAAATTGGTGATGAAATAAGTTTATCCTTTTGTATAATTATTATATATCGTTAGGCCAAAAGAAATTATGGGTAAGGTTGGTGGATTGGTCAAGGCCAACTCATCGACGATTCCCGAATGGTATTTATTACAGTGTCCTCGTCGATATTGCGTTCGGGACACGATAAACGCAGAGGGATGAAACGTTGATGAGAAAGAAAAATAATAATAATAATTGAATATGTAAAGAGAGAAAAAAGTGGAGAGAGGATAAAAAAAGAAACAAAACGAAAAAAAACAACGCGACGACATTTTAGCGAAATGTGATGTTGATCGTGGTCGCTAGCCAATTTGCTCCTAAACGAAAAATCTTTTGTACCGTTCTTTTTTCTAAATAATCGAATAGTTTGTAAAGGAATACCTAGTAGTCCGAGTGACGAAGCCGGATGGATACCAGAGAATAATAATTACGAGAAAGCTACCGTGAGTAAAAGGAGAAGGAAAACGGAGGAGGAAATGAGGAAAAGATTTTACGCATACGCTTAGAACATTTTTTTGTACATCCACACATTGGTGCGCGCGGTACACGCACGACTTCGTTAGGTCCTCAGATCGAGGAACAAGTGTCCTCCTTTTTTCGTCGAATGAATGGAAACAAAAATTCAGAGAAAATATTTGAAAAAAAAAATGAAAAAAAAAAAATAATAATAATAATATGAAACTTCGATCGCTCTTTATTGTTTATCGATGTGAAAATGTCGCGAGTGTGTTTCCGTGTGTTTGTGTGCGTGTGCATGTTTTCCTTTTTTTTTCTTTTCGTTTTCGAAACTACTTTCCTTCCGCAAAATATTTTTGCGTTTTTTTAACGTACAAAAGCCTTCTCATTGTCGTTGGGATATCTAATTGTGCGTAACAAGAATTCGCGAATTTGACAACTAGACAATTCTGATGGAAGAAATATTATTAAATATTAAATTAGAAAGAGAGAAATACAAGAAATACAGTAAAATGAGAGAAATTATCGGGTGAGATGGAAACGAAAAAAAAAAAAACGTTTTAGCGCGCCTCATAATTTCTCCCGGTGTTAAAGTACGCGTCGAGAAAGCGATAATAAAAATACCCATTTTCCGCATTTTTTTCATGAAGAAAAGAAAACGGTTCGGTCTTTTCTTACTTTTGAACTTTGTTATTGATTAGGTACAAAAAATTAGAACGAGATAGGATGAAGATTAATCGAAGGGAAAATTGTGCCCATGTGTGTGCGTGTACATGTGCATGACCTTAAGAAAATAGACAAAAAAAAGAACAGAATAGAAGGGGGGAATAGAGTTCGAAATCGTAAAGAAAATTCAATGTAAATCGAATTTTTCGTGTGTTTATCCGTGAAAATTTTTGAGCAGAATGAAAGTGCGCATATGTCCGTGCGCATGCGTATGTTTCCGTGTGTGTTTGCGGACGAGCGTGTCGTCGTTGAAGAAAAACAAAAAAAAAGCAAAAATTGACGAGAGAGCGAAGAAAAAAAAACGAGAAACTAGAAAGAGAGAAAGAAAGAAAGAAAAAAAACAAAAAACAAAAACGTGCGAGCGTGATCGTGTGATATGCGGCAATTTTTTACCTTTTTCTAACGAAACTTAAAAACATTTTTGTCATTCGATCGTAAGTTGTTCGTAGCGTGGAATTTTTCATATCTCGTGACTCCGACGAACCGATGCCGGAGTTGAAGCTATAGCTTTTTATCGTTCGGCCTCCCTAAAATAGCGTTAAAAATCTCGTGATTTTCACTCGAGTGTCAGTTTGATAAATAAAAATACGAATTAAAAAAAAATGCAAGCATAACAAAAATGACAAAAAAAAGAACACGACACAACACCATATATAAACGAAAAAAAAAACACACACACACACACATCGTCGAGTCTCTGTCGTGCTCGAAACTTGGCTAGACATGAGGGAACGAGGACGTTGGCCAAGCATCTCCCGGTGTTAACGACCTTTTAAGAAAACAACATAAAAAGCATAATACGCAAAAATAAAAACGACCACTACACAGATTCTCAATTTTCACACATTTTTTTTTCTGTAATTTAAACATTGCAAAAAGAAGGAAAAAAACACAAATTCATATTCAGGGATAAGCAGACGCACCTTGGCCAAGATGAAACGAAGAATGCATGAATTCTCGGCCGAGACTCGTCCTCGAAACGTCGTATCTCAGTTCGAAATGAATTTCGCGTCTTTGTGGATTCTCCTCGCTCCCGGATCGCCGGAAGCGCGTACACCCCTTTCTAGAGTAATTTCTAAAAGTTATGACAAAATATATAGTTTTTTTTTTTTTCCTCGCGATACACGAAACTCTCGAAGCGTGTACGATCGTCACACGAGGTGCGCGGTGACGCGCATGCGAGTACTCCGTATCGTTGTTTTGTCGCGAACGAAAAAAAAAAAAAGAAAAATAATAAATCGCAGAAAAAAAGAAGAGAGAGAGAGAGCAAAAAGAAAAAAAGAAAACTAAGTGGTAATGTGCGTTGCGCGTCAGACACCCAACGTAATCGCGCGTAATCGCGCCGTCTCCCGGAGACTAATAATTGTAATTGTAAATTGAATGCCAGAGGAAGCAAAAAGATAACAACAACAACAACAACAGCAACAACAATAAAAGTAAACGGAAAACCTTGGAAATAATAATTGCCGGCACGACGAAGAAGATGAAAAAAAAAGTAGCGAGATCGTTTAGACTCTGTCCTCTCACCTCGTTCTCGTGCCGGTTAGTCGAATCTTAGATATAATAATAAGTATATTAATTAGCTGAACGTACAGTATTACCCGAGTACTGGAATGTCAGGTGTTTGTTCGTTCGTATTTTTCATATAATAACGTATAATAAACAAACAAAAATAAAGAGCCCCGTCATCATTTCGTTTCTATTTGAATACTTTGTTACTTATTATCTGTGCCCTTCTTCTCACCTTACGAAAACTTCGTTATATAAATGTATGTGTACATACATATGTGTGCGTTAGTGCATTTCCGTATCGAAAATTTAATGCGCACACGCATACACATGGATTTCAATATATCCTGATACACGATACATACACTCACGTGACCGCGAAAATCTTTTATTAATTAAATTCTTTGTTTTTACTTTCTTCTTTTTAATCTTACACAAAAAAAAACAAATAAATTATTGCGAATGTATATCGTTAGATGTATATTCGACCGTTCCGTATTGTTTAAATATATTCCTCACGGTGTCTCGCAACGTAGGGCCTCGAAATGAAATATAAAAAATGACACTCATCCGAGACGAATTAATCCTTATATTCGGTCGTTCGTTATGAAATCCAGGAGAAGCGAACACGATTACACGACTTTATGACTTTAGGTATCTATATCGATCATCCCCCATTAAACTGGAATGAATGAGGATGCGTGACTTCATATATATATAGCACACACGTGTGTATATATATATATATTTTTCTTTAGACACTATCGGAAAACAAAAAATTCCAAAATATGTATTGACGTGTTCGATATTCGGTCGACGAATGTACAAATAACGCCATTTTATTGATCAATTACGACGTTAAATGTCGACGATAATAAACAAAAATGCGTGTACTCTAGGCACGGATGATGTATTTATTGCACTTTACGATTGAGAAGAAGAAGAAGAAAAAAAGAAAAAAAAACTCGAGACCAGGATCCAAACAATCGCGAAAAAAATTAGCACCGAAAACGCCCTCTTTTCGAAGTAAAACTTTCGAGGTGACAGCTAATTTAAATCACTGCTGGATCAAATTTATTTGCTTCCGGTTTGCGTATACTATATTCTTTATACGCTTCAACGGATTACCATTTTTTTAATGTGTTTGTTGTTGTTGGTTTTTGTGAAACAGCCTTCGCTACGCGTAAATTAAAGGAAAAAAAAAACAAAAAAAGGTAAACAAAACAAAAGGGAACGAAAAATCATTAAGGGCTAAGTGACTACGAATATTTTTACGTGAAAAAAAAGCTGATCGACATAGTGATCTATATTTTTCTTTGATATCCAAGATGAAAAGTAAATTTCGAAAGTTTATCAAGAAACTGAACATCGATGATAACCTTTGAAAAAAAAGAAGAAAAGTACATTTTTACGATAGAATTTACGTGCTGGCACACGACGTATACGGGCAAAACATCATTCATCAATTTTACGCTAATATACGTAAACGATAGTTTAAAGTTTAAATTTCGAATAAGTCAATGACAAGAAAAAAAAAAAGAAATAATAAAATACAGCGATCAATGTGACTCTTCCCTTCGTAAAATCGATCCGTGTTCCATGCCCTGTCCCACAGATAGTAAAAAAAAGAGACAAACCCCGATTTAAAAAATAATGATTGTCCCTTCCATGGGGAAAAACCACCCATAACAAATATGTAATGCAAATTTATCATTAAAATTTCCATGATTACCAACTTAATATAGTAAATAAAATGTGATCTTTAGTAAACAAAGAAGAAGAAAAAAAAACATGGCAATATGAAGTGTTTGGTAGCGATATAGTTTTTCTAAACGTAGAGCATAATTGTACATTATATTTGGCTTTTTATACTTTTTGAAAATCACGTCCTCGTCACGTGCTTGATGTACACGTTCAGTATTGAATAGTTTATCTTCAAAACTAATCTATTGCTGAAGAAATAATTTTTTACGTACGAAATAATATATATTTATATATATATTATTGATGTAGAAGACACGCGGAAATTTCGTATTTTTCCCTTTAATTAGCTTCGACGGACATTGACAAACGAAATATACAAAAAAAAATCGAAGAAAAAAGAAATATCACCGATCAGGGAAATAGCTCGAACGTTTCTTCGTCGCTCGTAGTTGACGATTTTTACTGACCGAGACACTATGCCACGTATTTTTTTACGGATCCTCAAGAATCGAATATTCTGCATCTCGTCGTTTAACATTTTCCTATGGCGTAATGTAAACTCGAATTTGTCGTTAGATTTTTTTAAATGTATCTTTATCATTAGGCAAGAGAACTGAAATTTATACCTTCGAACTTTATTACCCTCTTACTCGTAACGACCCTTACGACACTAGAAAAACCGCAATACATACAGTGGAAAAAAAAGCACACCAAAAATACGAAAACGTGGAACTACAAAAAAACGTGGAGCTCGTGATACATAATAAAG
Organism: Ophioninae sp. A BG-2022a; assembly: GCA_030523105.1. Taxonomy (NCBI): domain Eukaryota; kingdom Metazoa; phylum Arthropoda; class Insecta; order Hymenoptera; family Ichneumonidae; species Ophioninae sp. A BG-2022a. The sequence continues at coordinate 4,291 of JAPYZI010003127.1, read as the reverse complement.
GCGTGTGGGTGGAAATTTTTTTAAAAGGATTGTCGAGTCGATGGATTTTAACGTAAAATCGGTTTGAAAAATTGACCTGGTTTAGGAAAATCGATGGGTCAGACATTAAAATGAAATACCACCACTTCAGAGGAAAAAACACACACACACACACACACACAAACACGAACATGCACGTCCTATATACGAACATGCACACCTACACGTACACGAAAAACGTAGAGTTGAAATTACGTGTTCGTTTTTTCATTCACTATTATAATTATCTATAAAAGTAATTTGTACTGTGTAACTATTACTGTTTTTATGAATTTTTGTACATTTTTCTAATTATTTTGTATAATAATCCCTAGCTGAAAGTGTTATACGATGGGAGTCTATGGACGATCCTCTTCCCCTCCGAAGTATTCGAGCGGAATAATAATCGCGGAAGCAGACGAGAAGACGTTGTCTCGGATAACTTGTGAAAACTTGGCAAACTTTTCTTTTTGTTTTTCATGAACGAAATTACGACGCTCGTGAATTATCGATTCGATGTATCTGTTAGGGAATATCGATAACAATAATAATCCAATTAATAAGGAGTATAATTATCTTGCGATTTATAACAATTTGCCAATTTTGCAATATCTGCCTCCAACGTGGATCCGCAAGTCCGATACGAACTGTCCATCGCTGTTTTTGTTTTCTTGTTTTCTTTCGTATCTCCTTCTGACTAGCCGGGATGCGATTTGTATCCTATGTAACACAACAATGCTGAACGCCCGGATTCTCATGTCGATTATACCCTAATGGGGAAAAACGAGTGAGCGGACTGGAGGAGAAAAGGCTCGTGGGATCGTGACGTTCGGAAGAAACGATTAAACACTCTCAAGGGTCAACGAAATTTTTATTGATTTTTTTTTTAATCAAATTTTCCACGACTCTGGAAAATTTCGTAATTAAAAAGTGAGAAAAAATTCCGGCAGACACACGAAAACGATTGATCAAGATGTGGCAGAGTGATATGCGAGCGCGAGATTGTCAGTGAATTTAAAAGATCGACAAACGTGTATGGGAATACTATAATTTTCGTTGTTAGTACACGTTTGTTTATAATTGTAAGAGAACAACGCTTTTGCTTTCCTCGTTTTTTTTGTTGTTGCGATAATAGCAAGGAGTCGATAAAATTGTTCAGTGGAAAAAATCGACTACGTCGAGTATCCTTGATTGTTCCAGGCTTCAAGACAATTGTATATTTTTTGTTCATTTCCTTTTTATTTTTCTCTCTTTTTCTACATATATATATATATATATATATATATATATATATACTACCGATCCTACGATATGCCTAAGACTCTCCTCAATCCCCGTCCGTACGATTAAACTCGATATCAATAACGCAATGAAATAAGTGACAACTGTTCGTATCTATACCATACGATTTGGCGCCGTAGAAATTCGTTTCTCGTAAGGTTCAACGAGACTCTACTTATATACTACTCGATATTTTTGTGTAATTTTTCCGATTTTTTGTTAAATTGAAGGAAAACCCCTTTTAGTACTTTAATAAATGAGTTTGTTAAGAATAACAATTATGTTTTGTTTTTTTTGCCGTGAAACGGTCCGAAATTTGATGGAAATTCGATGTAACCTTGTGGATTTCAAAATCTCATCGGTGTTGGGCATTATATTTGCGTACAATTGAATAGAAAAGAAGAAAAAAAGAAGATTAGCCATTTCATCGATGTACGAGACCGTTGCGTTTTCGGAAAAGAGTGAAGACAGATCTTCTGGTCTGGTGAAGAATGACGTCTATCCGTCGGTTTCTTGGACCATCATCGGTCGAGATATATAAAAATTGCGTGTTGATTACTTCGACTATTCTCGTTGGAATATTTATTTTTAAATGTCTGCCGTGCAAAATGTTTTGGCATTGTAAAATCGAACAACAAAGAGTGAAGAATTGATCCCAGGAGATGAATTACTGTTTCTAGAGAAGGGTAAAATTACCATCAGTCGGTAAGTGGAGCTTCTGATTTATTTAATCGCGAATAGCTACTGTATAAATATCAATATTAGTCGATGTAAAACTGTTTGGTAGTAACAGATTTTACGGGCGAGCGAATAACATACCGGCTTCCGGTCGGTAACTTACCGATTCTTGGACGACAATTTACCGTCAATTGTCAAGACCAATTTCCCCAACATTTCAATTGATGATATCAACCACAAATAGCACACAAAACATTCGAAAAAACACGGTTAGATTCAAGCCGATTTATTAACTTACCGACAATTGATAACTTATCCACGGGGCGAAATACCGAAATTTGATTTTTGACAAGAGCTGGGGCTCACTCCCGACTGCTCGGTAAATGCGAAACTTGGCCTTAAGGTAAAGTAGAAGCTATACAATGACACATAAGAGTACAATTGAAATATCTGAAATTTTTTACCAGACTTCTCAAAGATGAATAATTCTTAGCGTAAGATAAAATTATCGGCCCATGTGTCTACGAACTCTTAAGAAATGAATTATTATTATTTTTTAATAACCTTAACCAGTGATGAGAATAATGTGTTCTAAAAATAATGAGGTTACGTCGAGCTTCTCCACGTCCTTAAACGTAAAGTGAAATGAAACACGACATAGGCAAGATTCGTTTGTTTATTACAGTAGGTTGATCTTGTACAAATTGATTTTAGTCTTATATTGTTAATAACAAGTTCCTCATTTTCTCACGATTCTCGTTATCGATATGTATTACTATATTAGGGGTTCTAAGTCAGAACGCTTAACGGGAATCATTTAGAAATTGTACCCATTTTGCCATTTATAGTTATAACCTAGTGACACGATAATGTGTGGTGAGACATGATCATTTGAATTATTTGGTGTTTAAATAACCGTTTGTTTCGTTTCTTCGTACAATTCCAATTTCGTGTCTGCGTTTTATTCATTTTTCCCCCACGACGTTCGTAGAGGAAAATATTATTCGTTAACGAACGTAGAATATGAAACAAAGATACACGCCTGTCTGGAAAACATTGCCAATGCTACCTAAGCTCAGTTGAGATATATAGGAAGATTTTCTTACTCCTAAATCACCTTCGTATCATTTTTCGTTTAATATCGATTTCTTCTGTCTTCATTTTTTTCACCCCTTTTTCCCATCGAAACGTCAATGTTGCATAACCCAGAATACGTTCTTCAATTATGTCTAGATGAATGTTCATCGCTATTCAAATGTTCGTGTTTGATACAATTCTTTAAATAAACTGTACACTTTTAACCCGCATTCTAATATAGAATAAATTATCTATAAGATCAATTGTATCCACGTGTGTTTCCATCGCATAGAAAGATCGGAAAGTGGTAGCGCCGCGATTGTTGTTGTTGTTGTTTTTTTTTTTTCAATACAAAATTGCGATTATACATTGGGTCGGGTTGATCGGTACGCTTATTGGTCAGCAAGAGTATGATGGACGACATTGATAAAAAAAAAATGGAAACGAGAGAAAAAAAAAGAAATACGAGACCCTGCTGTTCGTACGTCGATTATCGGTTAACGCGCGATTTACTAATTTTACGATGAGGTGCTCGCGTGGCAGGATCGCCGTTTCCCCTCTAGTATCAATATAGGAACATAAATCGCAATTTCTCGATAAAATTCTACACATACACTTTTATATATCCACACCCAGTAAAGCTGCCGTTATACAATTAATTCTCACAGCGTTATATCCTAAAGTGGCGGTTGGGGGGGGGGGGGGAAGTATTTGCGCGGGGCTCTCGCGGTCAAATATCGAAGCGCCGCATTTTTTCCTTAAAAAAGGTAAAAAAAAAAAATTCAAAAAAAAAACCATCATACGCTATCATCGTAGTAAAACTTACAAAGTTAGTCGCAGAAAAATGCATTGTTTTTATATGGCATTTTGAAACAAAAAGTAAAAATTGGCAGTTGAAATTGTTACTTCCTTGTTGGTTATTGGATATTAGCGTTCGTGGCAAAACGAGAGAACGAACCAATCGAAAGTTTCGTGTTTGCGCGATTTTCGCAGATGTGTCACAAAATTAAAAAAAAATTAATATTAGAAAAAAAAACGAAGAGAATGGCGATGCGTGATGACATTACGAAGTACAGCGAAATGGCTCCGAATCGCTGTGCAGTCTTATATTTTATGTATATAGTCCACGTTTAGTTGAGATTTTTATCGGGCGTAGTAGCATCGTTATTGCAATAACGCTGAATATGCTAATAATGAACTTTTATTTTATATATATATATATATATATATATATATA
>JAPYZI010003126.1:0-19245 GCA_030523105.1 Ophioninae sp. A BG-2022a | reverse complement strand
AACTTTTCATAAGCGGCATTCTGACATCAACTTCCGGTTTGACCCAAACCGGAAGTTGGCAAACCGGAAGTCGCAAACCGGAAGTTGATAACTTTTCATTAGCGGCATTCTGACATCAACTTCCGGTTTGACCCAAACCGGAAGTCGCAAACCGGAAGTTGATAACTTTTCGTTAGCGACATTCTGACATCAACTTCCGGTTTGTCACCAACCGGAAGTTGCAAACCGGAAGGTGGTTGCAACTTCCGGTTTCTAACTTTTCGTTAGCAACGTTCTGACAGCAACTTCCGGTTTGTTACAAACCGGAAATAACAAACCGTAGTATTTCCACGTAGTGTTTCACTAATAAACAATACGTCCCATACACAAAAAAATTAACTATAAATAAAAAAGTACCGATCTCGGGAAGCGACCCCACACCTTTACGAACCGTAGACATGAACGCTGTCAACGGGACCACCGTATCGTTATAATTGAAAGTGCACTAATCAGTACTTATGTATCGCGGCCGGATGGATGATTGGCTCACTTTTGGGGATAATACTATATCGCTTTATGAAAGTACGATAATTAATATGATTATAATACGAATATACAAATATTTCCTCTTACTTTTATGAATTACAATTTACTTGGCATTGGGACGAGTACGAGTCCAGCACAAACAATTTTTTAGAACTTAAAAAAATTGTTATTTAGATTTATTATCATATTTTAATTAACGTACTAACTAATAGAATAAACGGTCAGAGTGCGCGATATATTTTTCGACGCTAAAAGGTAATCAACAAAATGATGATGATAATTAATAAAAATAACTAATAAAATACGAATTAATAGTAATAATGATGAATAAAAAAAAGTGCTGTGCGCGAGGATCGATCTCGCGACCTTGCAAACCGAAGTCAGGAACACTACGACCAAGCCCAACCAACTATTCGTAATATTTGTGCACTTTTCGGTACTGCCTCTTCGCGGCCGAATAGACGATTCGCCTAGTTTTGGGGATAATGCTTCATTGATTGATGCAAGTACGATAATTCATTTAATAATAATACGAATAAAAGCACTCACCATCGACGTAGTGTTTCACGAATAAACAATTCGCCCCATACAAAAAAATGATAGTTATAAATTAAAAAAAATACGGATGGATAATTTACTTGTTTGCGTCTCGTAAGTTCGTTTTTTTTATCGGAACAATCACGAAAAACTCGTCATTCGCGAACTGCTCAATTAAAAAAAATGTAGACATCGGAAATAGCTCTGCGGATAAATTTTCCTTCGTGATTCCTTTTCCCTTCCATCGGTATCAATCTTGACTGATCATGGCAGGTCGCAGCGCTTATCGATATGGTAGGTCGCAACGTCTACCAATAATTCTTCACATAACCTAAGAATATCAGCGTATACAAACTACATATGGACATTGGGTGTATTTGTAAATAATAACGTTGATCAGTTTGTTCAAAACGTCAATTGCGAGAAACATGGACAGGGATGGTGAGTGAATTTTTAATATATAAATAGAATGAATAACTGGATTTTTAGATTTTTCAAACGTGCACTTATCGCCATAGAGATTTGTCAGTACTTCAATCAAATCATCAAAGATGAGAAAGACGTATCGGCCGGAATGGCGGCTATTCGAACCCTCCTGAAGGTGTTAGAACACTCAAAGTGTAAGTATTGACAACAGGCAATAGTTTTTGTTTTCCAACATGCGTCCCATGAATTATTTGTGTTTTTCAACTTTTAGCTGAGACTGTGCAGGAGCTGCGTTATTGCTTGCAGAATGCTGTGGTCGCTATGCGTTCCACGGATCACCCTGTCACTGCGATTGCATCTGGCAGCGAATTGTTTCTTAGATTCATCACCTTAGCCACCTTAGACACACCCGTGAGATACATTGTCTTTCGATTCCAAAGTAGCCCGAGTCTATGAGTTAACAGTACAATGTTGCAAAATTTGCGTCATTAGCAATCAGCCAAAACTATATTCAATGCAGGTAGCATTGCAACATTAGCCCTAAAAACCTCATAGCTATCTGTTTTAAGAATTTTATACAAGCTTTTCATGGGACATGAGTTTGTACAAATTTGATCAGCTCTATTTAATAGACAGTGGTGGGATGTTTAGTCTTCCTCAAGGGATGGAATGCTGTCCAAAATTCTAATGGTAGTCTCACAGTCCTTTGCAGAATGCAAGGGCATCATGCTTCATCGTGGTAAAGTTTTTTACGAGAAACTAGTCGCAGCTCGCGGCAAAGTGGGGAAAGTGGCTTCCCATTTTATTACCGACGGATGTGTGAGTATAAGATATACAGATTATTATTTTCTGGCGATCTACTGAGTCGTTAATGCAACAGAAGTAAAATTAGATTCAGCAATTGAGATAGTGACATAACCATTGCGAATATAACAAAAAAGTATCTGGTAAATATAACGAATGAAATTATTACGATTATATGTACATGGGTATATTCATAAGACTTCATTTTTTTTTCACAGTTTACTAATAAGTTACTTTCATTTAACACTAGAAAATTCTGACGCACTCCAAATCGCGAGTAGTACTACAAACAATGAAAGAGGCAGCTGCGAGCAACAAAATGTTCCAGGTATACGTAACCCAATCCGCTCCAGATTACAGTGGGTATGAATGGTTTACTTTATATTTTTCAACAATGCCTTGAAAGTATTTCGCATTGGGTAATAATGGTTTTGTTCTTCCAGCGAAGAGATGTGTGAAAATTTGACCAAGTTGGGGGTTCCTTGCACGCTGATACTCGACGCGGCTATGGGATATGTGATGGAGCAAGTCGATATGGTGATGGTCGGTGCAGAAGGAGTAGCTGAGAGCGGAGGTGTCATCAACAAGGTCGGATCAAAATGTTTATTCCCACAAGCACTCGTAACTGTCAGTCGAATCATGCAGTTTGGAGGGTTTTAGAACAGTATTGTATTGATCAATTGAAAAACTATCCGGTGAAGTGTTCCATAAATGTGGATATGGAGTTTCGAAAAAACATCTTTTTCCAAATTCCTCTTGAACACATATGTTTCCAAAATTCTTTGAGAAAGGATTTACAAAACAATCAATAACGGCAGCTGTTACCGGTTTTAATAAAATCCTTTTCGAAACATATTACGATTGAAATTCGAAGCAGTTTATTTGCGTTTCACAGATTGGCACGTATTCCATGGCAATATGTGCCAAGGAAATCAAGAAGCCGTTTTACGTATTAACGGAGAGTTTCAAATTCGCGAGAATATATCCACTGAACCAGGTTGATCTTCCAGACGAATTTAAAGTAAGATTCTGACAAATTTCAGCCTCAATATCAATTCAATACATATGGAGAATTAATTAATTTAAACTTTCGTCTTCGCGACAACAGTACACTGCAAGTACGCTGAGAAAGAGTCTGCATAGCGAGCATCCGTTGGTCGACTACACGCCACCGCAATTTATCAATCTTCTTTTCACCGATTTGGGAATTTTGACTCCATCCGCTGTCAGCGACGAACTTATTAAACTCTACCTGTAAACGCGTACTCGCTGAATACTCTATACAATTTTTATCCTTATTTTCACTTAAAACGAAATAAAATTGTTTGCCAATTGTGAGTTTTCTTAATACCCCTCCAGGATAATTCATTGCATTTCTTTAGCGACAAAAAGAGGCGTATTTAAGGTTTCTTGCTTGGATGTCACTTTCGACTTCCACCTTCATGTAGCATTCGCCGTGGCATATCCCAAACGGGCACACCGAAAGTGGGGATAACTTGTGACAAAGACGTCGGTTCCAGGTTACTTTACTAGATTTGAAGCTGTGCCGCGTCTTGTTGCACGTGCCAGATCGTCTACAACTGGAGCTACTTTATACCTGTATTCGTACATCTTGGGAGACTACATAACTGGATTTTGAACCTGCAGGCTCCTAATGTTCTGGTTGAGAGGCAAGCACGCTAACAACCAGGGAAGACACCGGCTCAAAATACCACTTACCATTTTCCGGTCATTCGACAAATGATTGTCAAAGCCCTTAAAAGATTTCGACAATGGTACTGTGGATATGAAGACCAATGACAGCGGGAAAAAGCTTAACAACATTATACTTATGAATAAATACGCTTTATTCGTTCTTTTCGAAATTTATTCTCCAGGCTGTGTGCCACACGGCATCCGGCTATTTCTAGATCTACACGTTGTAATAGGATTAAATAGGACGATTTTCTGTTCTTTTTTAGCTTGATAATGAAGCGTTTGACATTAAAAGATGGATTATTCACGGTTTCGTACTAACGGAATAGAATTTTCACATTACCGCGACATTCAATGTATAATATCCGTTCGAAATTACCGTTTTGCAACTATCCCTTCAGATATATTATCCATTTTATTGAATCCACATAGCGTTCTCGTTCGCACCCTTGATTACATCGTATCTCGCGCCAAATAATTTATCGTTATACTTTTTCTTTTTTCCGAAAACGCTCCTTATTGCGATCCCATCTTTTGAGTTCCATCGGAAATAAATACCGATTAGAGTAATCGGTGGTTTCGATTTTTCGTTTTTAAGAGATATAAAGGTTAAAGGCTGTTTAATTGATGCCTTGATACGCGTGGTTATAATGTTTCATATAGTCCTGGGTCTATGGAGAGTTCTTAGAGACGTTGATTAATCAAGTTAGCACAATTTCCGTTCCATCGTACCATTCCGTTTTCCTATACCCGCCGGAGTCCCGCGTTTTTTTTTCTATCGCGTACTCACGCTATAAAATCTTGAACGGTTCAATGTGACTTTTATTGTTATCTTCTTCGTTACTTAATTCTTTCATGAATGAAAATGAAATATTAAAAGGACAGCGAATACTCAAGCATTCATGAAACCGACCATAAATTTGTTCAATTAATTTTCGAGTACACAAATTGGAAAACGTAGATGGCCAGTACAATGGCAAACGGAAAGTAGAGCCTCATCTCGCCCTCTGTCTACATCCTACCGAGAAAAATTTGCTCCACGGAAATGCTTGTTGTTTATTTTTGCACCAAATTTTTCGTTGAATCGACTACGAGTGGAGAACGGAAAATCCATACAGATCGCCGCGGTTCAAGCTAGCACTAACACCTACGTATCATTTTTTTTTTTTTCATCGTACAAAATCTTGCTTCGTGTCATTTTCGGATATCGAATTACCTGCCGTGTACATTCGCTATCGTACCGTTTACGAAAAATGTTGAAATTCAAGTTTCTCTCGCTTTCGAATCGACGATTACATTCGTGTGTATATTTTATTTCTCTCGGAATAAATCACTGTCAAGAATGTTTCTCTTATAATCAATATATAAATATACGTATAATGATCGAGAGGAACGAATGCAAGATGAAATGTACGTACTGGCACTGGTTTGCGAAATGAAAAAAAAAAACTGCATTGGGAGTCAATTTTATTCGATCAACCGCCGCGAAGTTTCAGCGCACTGCGATACTTCTTTTTTTTCTTCTTCTCCAGTACATACTCTAAGTAAAATTCCATTTCGGAATTGAGTATTGCATTGATCGGGACAATTCGGATCGGATTATTATCAAAGAGAATCGGAAATATCGAGTCGCCTCGATCTTGCGTGTTTGAAAAAAACGAAACTAGCACCCTGGGACACGACAATTGTAACGCAACGAAACAAAATAGAAAATAATAAATTAAACATAAATTGAGCTTACTGCTACACGATACCCTGACTCGTATACTGTACAGTTGTACAATCGCTCCGACTATTACGAAAATGAACGGAAAACAAAAAACGTAAAGCATTGACTACGTAAAATAAACGACTTTTTTTTGCCGACTTCGATAAATTGTTTTCCTTTGAAATTCATTTTGAAAAAAAGGGAAGAATAATTCTCGTAATAGCATTTACGATGTTGCGCGGTAGCTCGGACGGACAACCGTGCCCGAAACGTCTACAGCGAGGCCATATTTCTTAGTATATGAGACGAAACGAAACAAAGTAAAATTACATTTATGCCGAGTGAATTTTTTTCCTTCGATGATGACGACACATGGATTTTTCGGACGAAGATTCAATAATGAGTTTTGAGATCAAGTGTACTTAGAAATAAGACGAAATCAAAAGTAAGCGCGGAGGAATTCGCGAGATTCTACAATCACGAAAAAAAAATAAGAAACAACGAATGTAATAATACTAATGATATTTTACGCTCGGGTAAAAAACGAAAAATACGAGAATCGAGAGACGCAATGGAATAAAAACGTGATCAGTGTACCTCAAAATTCTCGCGATCCCTCCAGCGCTCTTCGACAATGACTTTACAAAAAGAGATTTGTTTTTTTTTTTCGTTTTTCTTTTGAATACTGCAGTTGCTAATTCACGAATTGAGTTAATTCGTAACTACCCACTCTTCGTCGTTTTCGCTCCCTCTTCCTTCCTCTCGCCCTTTGTCTTCCTCGCTCTTCCTTCTTATATACAAATAAATGTTTGCGAGTGTATAGACATAACGCAATCGAATACTTAACTATATCGTTCCAAGCGAAAGAAAAACGACGAGAAAACAAAAAGGGAACAAAGATAATTGTTATGCATTTCTATTGTTTCAAAAATTGTGCGATCGGCCTGTAGCGGAAACGGCTCTTGCCGCTCGCGGTATTTGTGTCGGCGTCGTTGATTTTTTTGGTGATGGAATGGACGTTGTTTTGATCGGTGACGTCGCGTCCGTCTTCGAAACACATATCGTCTTTCCGAGATCATTCGTGTCGAGAGATTTGTTGCTCGATATCGCGTCCCTTGGCTTCACGATGTGACGCTTTGTCGTCTGCTGACTCTCCGTCGATGATTTTTCCGAAAAGCCATTCTGGCGGATGGTCGTTGTCGTTGTCGTTGTTGTTGCTCCTGCTGCTGTCTCGTCCTGACGATGAGGTCTTGATGACGTACGTGGCGATCGATCGCTCGGCTTGCGAAGGTTCCTAGTTATGCTGATGTCCGCGAGCGATGGTGGCCGTTGACGATTCCACGAGTCACTCCAACTGTAAAGAAGAAAAAGAAGGTACCGATTCAATACATGGTTTGGGTAAAACGGGGGATTCTGATAAATGATGTATTCGAAAGATCAGAGATTTCGTATCGGGGAGAAAACTGTTACTACTCAGGGGTGGATTTTTTAAAAATATTGATTATGATCTGTATTGTTAATAATGATAAAAATCTATCAAAACTTCCATGTAATTCGAATACAATATTTTTCCGAATGTTCAATCAAATTGAATGATGTTTAAAAACGATATTTGACAAACACCGATTATTGTTTGAACTTAGCGTGCAACGTTCGTCGAAGATAGGTTTTTTAATTAAGATAGTTTGGAATTTTTTTCCGAAATGAAATATATTACAATGACGCAATGATTTCATTCAAAGTTAGTGGCTAGGAATAATATTTTCGTAGGTTGTGCTAGATTTCTAAACAGAGATTTCCAAGACTAAAAATCGGGTTGATACCACAGGTGAACCGACATGACGAAGGAGATTTCTAGTGACTACGGAAAGAATATATTACAATGTCTAGGTGTACAATTTTTGTCGTCATGCAAACATATGCAACATTCTCTAGTTAGTTTTCAAACAAACATGACCCGACATTTATACTGATAAAAAAAAAACGTTATTTTTCATTTCCAATTACGCGGAATTCCGTTTTGGTTAAAAATCAATTTTGCTGAATCGTCTCGATTTGATGTTCGGGATTTTTGAGTCCTATCGAGGCAAATGTTATTTCGTGGAAAGTACGTAGCGTCAACTCACCGGACACGGCTAAGCATCGCAGCATGAAACATTGGTAATCGTGAATCCCATTACAATCCGATACAGTTTTTGAAAAAATTCTATGAGTCGTTACTGTTACGATCTAAGTGTCAATTAAAAAGTGTACAAAATAAAAATTTATCGTCACTCCATGCTGTTATAATGGTTGTTAAAAAACATGACAATTCCTCGTAGCATTTGATATGGCGATAGTTGGGCGTCTATTGCGTCATAGAATGAGAAAACAGAAGAAAAAAAAAATATATACGGAGCGACCTGGTCATAGCTCGGCAGCTATTTAGGATTATTATCACATGCAGTTTTTTTGTTTCCTCCTCTTTCATTAATACAGGCATTAATTGTACGAAAAAGATGATACAGGTCGAAAGTTAATGAGGTGCATGTAAATCAGTAGGTTGAATGTACACAAGAGCAAGTAACCCAATACTAAGTCACAGAGACTGACGCACTCTACCTTCCCGATCCTGAAGCTGATTTGTTGAGTGGCCGAGTGAGAGAGTGATGCGTGAAACAGGGTAGCAACAACAATTGGTTATTTACATTGTGTTCCTCGATTACCCAATTCTGTGTATCCTTTTACGAGTTAAGTTATATTTATCATGGGTGCTTCACATATAGATTTTTCATTCAACGATTAATCGCGGAATTACGAGTTTCGATGATTCAACTCATTTAAACATTTATTCCAAAATTTATTTTATTGAATTATTATTGAAATTATTATTCTATTATTCTATTATTATTTTTGTGAATTTCAGTATATTATTGAAATTAAACATTTATTTTATTGAATATCTGTGTTGAAAGTTGTGTCGACAATCGATATTATTTATAATACCCGTTTACTCATATTCACAATGGGAATATAATAATTTATTGTCTTAACAGATTCATAATGGTAATTATTATTATCAGTTCGCTACGATTTTTATTTTCGGTACATTGAAAAGATCAGGTTAAAACAACGTATTTCACGGTCTACCGAGTGTTTGGAAAAAAAGAGAAAGTTTGAGAAAATTCTTACGTACGAAGGACAAATTAAATTGCTTGTGACAAAAGAACATTTTGTCAGTTATACAGAGAATAATCTGAAATATTGACTAGGATTTAAGCATAACTAATTTTTGGCTCTTTTATTTAACAAAATTAATTTATCTTCAAGAATTCCCGCATGAAAAATCTCTTCCGCTAGAATTACGGCCACGAATGAATGAATATGTGAAACACCTTCGATATCAATTGTCTACGAATGAAAAACACGAATGAAAAATCTTTCATGTAAGATCGCAGGATATATGGATCGAATATAAATGGAATTAATATCCAATTAAATAATCGTAAATTAAAAAAAAATTCCCTTGTTCCATGTATCCTGGATGTTTTTCAAAGGCAGCTCGATCGATTACGTGAAAAAAAAAGGAAAGTAAAAGCCGCCCGCGCTTGGTGATTTTACCTAACAAGAGGCCCCATGCCGCCGTCCTGTGGGAGTGACTGGAGGAGAGAAGGTCCGGCGGATACCGGTCGTATCTACAAAAAAATCCAACGGAAAAGAACACTCGTTAGCATCAGTTTTTATCGTCATTAGCACTTTTTAAAAAAACCTTTTTTTTGTAGACAGCCTGGCCGATGGTAATTTACCTTCTCCGTTTGGGTTGTTGCATTGCACGTGTCTTTGTTAAGGGAGTAACTGCCGTTCATCGACGACGAGCTGCTCTGCGAGTCAACACCACTAAGATCTTGATGTTTCGAGATCTGCATCTGTTGGGAGTTTTTCATTATTGTTTGGTTCGGGTTACCTTCGTCAAGGGCATTCGACTGGAGAGAGATCGCGGACCAGATGGGTGCCGAGTCACGCGGAGCTCCGTAGCTTCTTGGATACCGAAAATAATCGGGATATCGCGTAAAAAGACGATTACTTTGAAAATCTACTTTCTAAATTTGGTCATTAGTACGTATCCAATTAAATCAAATTTTTAAGCGCGCTAATTGGAATCCGGCGTTTTATGTCAACGCAAGCAAAAATCACTGAACTTTAAAATTCTCGAAAATATTAGGTTGGGGAATAAGTTTGTAGCGTTTTTATGACTTGTTTTACAACCATCTTTCCGGTTTTGATAAAATGTATAATATTAATTCTGCTCTACAAAACTGTGCTAATCGTCTTTTTGATTTATTTCATTTGTAAACAGTGTTCATAACACTTTTTTACAGAAATTTTGAAAAACTTACAATAATTTACACTTTTAAAAATTTACAGACAATTCAACAAACATTTGCAACAATTTACTTTTGTAGAAAATGTTTTCGCAAATTTTATAAGATATGTTTTCAGTTTCTTATTTATATTATTATCGAAAATCAAATTTTGCGGAGGCGTTTTCAATTGCTACATAAATATTCGAAAAGTATATTCCATACTGTCACAACTCGGATCACCCAAGAAAAAATGGGATAATGAAAAGAATGAAAATAAAAGTTTTCATTCCATCTCGACAATGGCGACGTCAACGTCATCAGACGGGTTGATAAATACGACGAAGTTTTAAGGATTCTCCGGTCGCTGTGTAAAACTATAAAAAAAAAGGTTTGAAAATTATTGACCTGAAGTTGCTGTATCGTTCTGTCCTTGTCCTCGAGCTGTCCTTGGAGAAAAACAACCTGCCTTCGCAGATCTGCCAACTCGTCGGTAATGTTGACAGTTCCGTTGAGCGGACTCACACCGCTATCCGTAGTCCCGTCTTCGTTCAGGTTGTTAAAGAGGCCATTCTGAAATCCGAACAATGAAGAAATCAGGTTGGAGTGCAACAATTGGTGTCCCCATTGATACCAATAACCAATGATAATTCATACGGCACAATGGCGTATTTCATTTAAGCACTCACCATCATAGTAGTGTTGAATGGGTTGAGAGTTTCAGCCTGCAAAACAACGTCAATGCAAAACAAACCTTTGTGAGTTACAAAATTCCGAGGCAATTATCTCGCAAATTGTTAACATGAAAAGCTTAGTAAAAAAAAAACAACGTACCCTCGTCAAACCGTTCTCTCCTGACTTCAAATGACAAAACCAAATGGTGGACCAAAAAAAAAACAAAGATGCGGAAAAAAAATCGTGGGTTAAAAAAAGACACAGTAGACAAAATAAACACGTAAGCTCGACGAAATGTTAAAGTAACTATACAATTTTCACATTATTTAAAGATGTAAAGGTTGAACGAAAATTAATGAAAAAATAAATGATAATATATGTAGAGAATAAAACCAAAAATTAATTATCGTTATTACATGAAAAAATGAAGATAATCAATTATAAAGGATTCGCATAATAATTAACTTAAAAAAAACAATGGAAAAAAAAGGAAATCGTATATCAACATTGACAAGAGACGTTCACTTGAAAAGAGAATTGAAATATTAAAAAAAAAAGTGAAATATTTCGAGTATCAAGCAAACATGAATTTTCATCGCCAAAACGATTCACAGCGTTGCGATGTGATCGACAAATTAATGACCGAATCCACGATACGATACTAATTCCCCATTGGGCCAATACATCTTCAAATAAAGACAAACAGGTGCACAAAAAGCAAAATTGTAAAAAGAAGAGGAATTTATTGAAGTTCCAGAGATTGTCTCACCTCCTGAACTACTCGCATGAGTTTCAACAGGCCAGTCTTGATGGAAACGATGTCCTGATGGTAAGTGAAGCGTTCGACTCTGAGGCTTCCTTCGTCGCCGGAATCGAGGCTCGGTGATTGGGCCTGCGTCAAAATTATGATCCAATTTCCAAATAAACTCACATAAAATCTGTTTATTTATGTATTAGATTGGGTAATAAGTTCGTTGCGTTTTTTTTATTTTCTTTTGTTTTACAACGATTTCTTTGCTGTTTGGCAAAGTGTTAATATTCATTCGAAAAAGCTCTTTCTGCTCTACAAAACTGTGCTAATCGTCTTTTTCAGTAATTACATTTTTTATTACTTTCGAGGCTTAGAAATGGAACATTAAAAACAAAATTTTCGGCACCTGCTCTTCTTCGCTTTTCATCGAGACCAAAAAGTTGCTGAAGCAGCCGGGGATAGTTGCAACGTCGAAAATGTTAACGAAAATGCGAAAAGCAGGTGTCGTAAATTTTGCTTTTTTTTACCTCCTCGATATTCCACTTCCAATCCTCAAAAGTAATTAAAAATTGAATCAATCGAAAATACGATCAGAACACAGTTTTGTACAGTAGAAAGAGCTCTGCTGAATAAATATAATACACTTTGTCAAACATCAAATAAATCGTTGTAAAACAAAAAAAAATATAAAAATGCTACGAATTTATTCCCCAGCCTAACGTGTTTCCAAAAATGGTAAAAAAAAAGGAAGAATAAAAAAACGAATGTCAGTAAAAAGATAAAGGAAGAACGGAGCGACGACTCACATTTCCCGTGAAGACTGGCCTGAAAGGACTGGAAACTTGGCGGGATCGCACGCTATCGAGTGAACGCGGCGAATCGGTGCCGGATCTGTTTCGCAATAGTCTCGATGTTCTTGCATTCGCGATCCTGCATCAAACAAAGAAACTTCACGTTGCTAAATTGCCGTTGCGATTCGGTTTTCCACAATCTCGTAAGCTCCTTCATTTTCGTCGATTCGTACGAAATTTACTTTTCGCTTCGTATTAAATTCTCAAACGTGTATGTGGGCATCACACGCAAGATTGTGCATGATTTTGCGAATTAAATATATCTAGCCAGTTGTGATGCACATCGTTGCAACCGCGTCACTAAATTCGTACAATCACGCAACATTCTCATAACCCTGCGAATCTTGAAGCTTGCATCGTTGAAGTTCAATGAAAATTAATTCTTTCGAATCGCAAACATTTTTTCACAGATTTACACGGACGAAAGCACTCTAATGTTAATTGGGGTCCATATAAGGTTTCCGTGGTGCCAATCTGTGAAAAATGTTCCCTGGATAATAAATTAGGATAGAATAAAGAGAAATGTTGAATTCCAAAAATGCAAAGTCTAACAGCATCGTATCCCATACTTTACGAATTAACTCGTAACTAATAATAATAATAATAATAATAATAATAATAATAATGAGAGTACACGCAAAGAATATTATCAGGATAAATGTCTAAGGGCAATTTCATCAAGCACTTTTAAACCAGGGAATTCAATAGTAATTCCAAGGAGATACAGCAGACCACAATACCGAAGAAAATCTTACGAAATCTGAGCGATCCGATCGATAAAACGGTCGCAACCTTCTTGGAACAAAGTCCTTGAAAGTATCTAAATTGCGGTTATTGCGGGGGCGGCGGGGTATAATTCGCGAAGATAAAATCTAAATAAACTTCGATAAATCGTAGAAAAATATGTCGTGAAAAAAAAATACTAAATGGGCAAACCTAAGCTTGCGTTTGGTTCACGAAATAACGCGTATTTTAATTAATTATACATTTGACGAGTATACGTACGTATATAATACTAATAATGCTGTAAGTTCCCCTTTTAAAATATCTTTAGATAAAGTTTAGCTTTTTTTTATTTTGAGGAAGTTTGCATAGATGCGACGAGGTCAAACTGTTTTTTTTTTGCTTCAGCAAAAAATATTACTACGTTATTAAAAAAGAAAGAGGTTTGAATAGTTACAATATAATGTCTTTGTTTTACCTTCAAAACATTAACAACATTGAAGTTCTAAAAATCTTTCGAGAAATATTACATCGCGATACTTCTTACCAGTATCGTAAAAAAAAAACTATTTTTAATCCTATTCCGTTTTTGAGTAAGTTTTGAGTAAGTCGGGGTTTCGTTTTTTGAGTAAAAATGAAAAAAATAACAAAAACCATGACTCTTCAAAATCGAAACCCCGATTTTAAGTAAAAAATGTGTAAAACGGCATAAACAATTCGTCGTGACTCTTCAAGATATTATTCGATAATAATAATTCGATAATTAGTTGAAATTTTTTGTGGTAATTATTTTGTCCTATGCATGAAATATTTTGTCGTTGAGTGAAAAAAGTCGATGTTGTTTTGTTTTTTTTTTTCGTGACCTCGTGAATATATCGGACGGATTTCGTCGAGACGACATCAAGGCCTCGAATGAGCCAAATAAATAAATGACGAAGAGAAATTCGTCGTGACAAGGCCGGGATTGAAATACCTCGTTGTATCGAGTTGTTTGCCCCGAGGAGGCGTGATTACGGCCAAAGAGGCCCCGGCATTAATTCTCGGTTGTCTGGGAGGTGGCGAGCCGCCGGTCGGTGTCGAACTCTCGGAGGAAAGACCGGAATCTTTGGCGTCCTCGGCATTATTGCCGGTCGTTGTTGAGTCGGTATTATGAGCACTCGCGAGAGTTCGTCCCGGTATCATAGATTCGTGATTATCACTCGTCGTTGCTCTCCCTCTCGACGTTAATCCGGTTGTACGTTTTTTCGCGCCTTTTCCAACTTCTGTGCTCGACGCCATGACTCGTCGAGGGTCAACACTTCACCAGCGAGCTAAACGATATTACGTCGCGATAGAACGGGCGGTAGTGACTCACGACCGGGTTGGTTGATCGCGCGAGGTGACTATCGGAGAAATTGTCTTGACACAAAAAGCTCCCGAGCGTGGTATCGATCCCGCGCCGAGTAGTTGGACCTCGAGAATTAGCTTTTTTTTAAATGAATTTTTAAAAATGTTTATTAATTTTTTTAAAATATTTCTCGCTCGATACGATTTCTTGTATCACGAGATTTGTCGTTCCATACGGTTTGTTGTTTTACGAGATTTGTTTTATTTTTTCTATTTGGTTGTTTTATGGAATTTGTTGCTATTTGAAATTGATTTATGGAATTTAATCTTTCGGTTTGGATTAATCGTTTTACGGCTCTTATATTTTTAGGGTTTGCAATTTAGGTTGAAAATACGTTTGTTCGGTTTCAATAATACTTCAAATAAGTTAATTTCGAATAATTGATTATTTTAATCGTAATATTCGTTCTCGCTCTCCTTTCAGATAACACGTCGAGGGAAACACGCGTCCCGCGATTGTCCCGACCGAGACGCGCGCGTTCCCGCTACGCGATGAGTTTCCCAGGCGAACTTCTGACATTTGAGATCGCGCGAACCGCCATAACCGCAATTGCGTATGTATATACATATAAACATATAAACATATATATATATGAATAAATATATGACGGTAACCGCGGTTGAATCTAGACAACCACCGATCCCGGTGGATCAGCGGATTGGACCTAGCGCGTAGAGCTTCGGGGTCGCGCAGCTCCCGCGTTATTCACTTTTTCAGGGCCGAGACTGCCTCCCTCGTTCGTGTACATCGCACGAGACTAACGGAGAGTCGGGGGGTAAAAGCCATGAATCCCGTAGTCACCACGATCAGCTGACACGTTTGGGTCAAGGTCTCGACCTTGGAAAGTACCCGAAAAGTCACGCGCCACTCGCGGATCTCGTGACTTTTGGTTTTTCGATGTGAGAGATGTAGATACGCTTCGATTATGATCCAATTACGATACATTATCTTGACGAACGTCCGCGAGACTTTTCCGGTCCCATCGGACTTTTGGGGACACTCGTCCGAAGGGATTATCAAACGTACGCCACGTGGATTTCATGGCAAAGAAGATACCACGATCGGGAGGGAAAAGAAAGACGATGTTGATCGTCTATGGGAGCCAATGCATTTCCCGCGGTATTATAACGCTGCACCGGCTCGGACGGCTGCACGGAATGCACTGCGGTGCACCGTCACGCGCAACTCGCGGATATGTGAAAATGTACGAGCCGGAGAAACGAAGGAGAGAGAGAGAGAGAGAGAGAGGGAGATAATGGAGGGTGAAGTGGGAGAAAGAGAGACAGACGAAAATATGGACTTGGGGTAAATTCGCGCAAGCGCTCGTTCGAAATGCCAAGGGAGGAGAGGCGCTCGATATCGTTGCGCGAAGCTGGTACATTGAGGAACGATGGAAAAGCGGGATAAAATGGGCCAGACGGAAAGAAAGCGAGAGCGATTGATGAATATATCTTATCATATATCATGTATCGTATATGTACAGGGTTGTTCGAAACGAAACGTACGAAAG
This sequence comes from Ophioninae sp. A BG-2022a, assembly GCA_030523105.1. Lineage (NCBI taxonomy): Eukaryota > Metazoa > Arthropoda > Insecta > Hymenoptera > Ichneumonidae > Ophioninae sp. A BG-2022a. The sequence continues at coordinate 3,313 of JAPYZI010003126.1, read as the reverse complement.
GAAAATCTAGATGCCTCGTGTTGGAATCAATCGTAACGTTTCATTTTGCTTCGTTAAAATACAAGGAAAATTAATCTATTTTTAGTTTTTCGTTTTTAGAGCTGATTTGAGTTGTAAAAATGAGGTGGAAGTTTGCATCGTTGAAATATAGCGAATTATCAACTTCTTGTTGTTATTATTATTATTATTATTATTCAACATTATGTAATTCAGATTTATTTTAAATAGCTCATTGAAAATCGTAAAAAATGTACCCATGATTTTCTGGCGATTAAAGTGCATTGTTTTTTTTTTTTCGTTTTTAGGTTTTGTGTTTACTTGTATACTTTTCTTTCGATTGTGTTTATTTGCGTTATCGTTGTTAATTGCATTGTTGAGTGATAAGGAACGGAATATTAACGTATACGTTAAAATACTGTGAATTAAAAAATAAATGACACGCGTTTATAGCGGACTGAAAATATATTCGGTTGTAATATTTCGTCCGCGAGTATATCAATCAATGCGCCATTTTATGTACAATCAAATATACGATGAAAAAGATTAACGAGCTCTGCGACATTCGCGTGCCGAACGGATTTAATAGAACCCAACAGGGGAAAAAAAACGGGACGGTAAATCTCTTGGAACAAGCTTTTCCTCAAGGCATTTATCCCGAGATCTCTTGCTTGCTTGCTAATTACTGCGGCGCTATAATTGAACGTCTGATTATTTATTTTCATCTTCGTATCTCCGAGAGAAAGCTGCTTAATGACATTTTTAGCACGATGTAACAAAGAAAATAGACGAGACATCGAGACATCTCAAACCAAGAGGGAAAGGTCCAAGTAGTTTCGTCCTAAAGTATTACATTTTTTTCCAAACAAGAAATCGTCAGGATTACGAAAGAAATATTTCTTTGGATTCGAAATTATTTTTGAGCAACGTTTTTTCTTCGCGTAGTAATAAGTTTGTACAAACTGTTCGAAGGGCTAAAAAGAATGTAAATTTTAAAACTCACTACGGAAGAATGACGAAGCCACTCGAGTATTTTTGTTTCTCTCTCTCTTCCGCCCGTCCCATTGTTCCTGTAGACTAATTACGTAATGGACGCAAGTGTACTCTTGTATATTCGTACACACGAAGCCGGTGTGTCTCGCCGTTGAATGTTAAGGGGACGAAGGATGAATACAGCGGCTAGACGATCCGTGAACGTTTTCGGAAAAGTCTGAGCGTATATGCGCAGCCGGGAGTCGCACCGGTCGATTTCCCGCATTTCCAGAGGCTTCGGAACGTTGCCAGGAATAATCAGGAAGCGCGGGTGCGGTGCCACCGGAGCTTCGCGAAAAGGCGAGGGCAAAACGGATCGCGATGTTTCCACGCATTGCCGAAATCCTGGCACGCTTCGAATGTGTCGTCTCTCGTTGCTTTTTTTTTTTTTTTTATGGGATTTCTTCGCGTGGAAACATGGGAATTCTGGCGTCGTAACTACCGTTTTCCGGAAATTTACGAGTCTTTTTGCGCCAGATTTCTGAATCAGTTGATCGTCATTTTTTTTTTCCCTTCTCTGCCTTCATATCGACGACAAATCAGAATTTTTTTTACCGGAAATGCAGTGTGTTCCTTAAAGTACGAAAGAACATCTGATGCCAGACGCAGAAGAGTGTCTGGTGTCAAAATTGGAGTTCGGAAGAAATCCCCCACCCCGATCAGCCTTGCCTAAGATAATAGCAGGCTCTGATCGGCCTTCCATCCTGGAATAGGTGGTAACTGGTCACGACGTGATTGATCCGAGTCTAAGTCCTGATCCAACATTCCCTTTCTGGGAAACTGATCAAAAACTGACCGAGGAACAACACAGTAAATTACCAGAACATTCCTGGGAATAGATCGGAAAATAACCAGAAACAGACGAGAAAATTAAAAATTAGACGTTTTAACGTTCTTAGAACCCTTGAGGCAATAAAATGGAGAGTGTATTTAATTTACTATTTTTCCGATATACTTTATTACATCGGCACATGATATTCGCCTACCATCATTATTTGTTCTTTATGATAGCATTGTCAGGCTTCGATTATTATTGACGACAATAATATGACGATAAAACAGAGCACTAATAATAGATCGGGTTTCTCATTGAAGAAATGTCCGCTTACAATTCTGCTTTGATGTTTCTTCTTTTCTTTCATTATTGATATTGATCGATGGATCATGATTTTCAACGTTTGGGAAAATATTTATTCCTTGGAAAAAGGCTCTAATTTATCTTTGGAATCTTGGTCAGGGACCCTAAAGGCAAATTTGCTAAAAAAACGTATTACGAGTAATAAATGAAAGTGGCAACGAAGGGGAATGTTGGTTTTAAAAGAAACAAAGTTCAATGCACCATCTTACTCGATACTTTGCAATTTCACTCGTTCCCAATGATAATACTCGTGACTAATAATAATAATAATAATAATAATAATAATAATAATAATAATGATAAAAAGCAAGAATAATATTATCACGATGGATATCCGGGGTAAATTGACGAAGCACTTTTTAACGAAGGAATTTAATAATAACTTTGTAGCATTTCAGTGTCGAGATAAAAGCGACAGGTTTAGCGAGAAATGACGAGCTCTAGAAAAGTGGGCAATATCAATGACAGCTTTAAGAGCGCAGAAAATATTTCATGGCTGAGCGAATCGAACGCAGTTATACGAATCGAATGTTACTTGGAAAAATAGTGCCTCGTGGATAGCGCACGAAATTCCAGACTCTGGCTACTCCTTCGAAAATGAAGAAGTCTATGAGGCAATATAATTAAGATTCACCGAGGGAACACGGTGAATTTACGATTTGCCGCATTACGGTACTTTTTATCGCAACGTTTTACATCATTTCCCTGAGTTGCGTCAGGAAATTCTGATTGCCCTGCACGTAAACATAATTATTACCACGTTGCGGTGTGCAATTTAAAGGGAACTAAATCTTTCAAGGAAGATACAAGAATAAGATACTGTCGACGCTCGTTTCGAGGTATTATTCCTACGCGTGGATGTCAGCTCGTACGTTTTCTTTCATTCTTATAGTTTCCCCTTAAGGGAATGACGAACACGTTGGAAACTTTTGACGCGGCACCTCGTTACGTCGGTAATAACAATTTTGGGATTTTCCGTTGCGAGTAACTACCGACGGATGGCGCGCTCCGCGCGCGAATTCGGCCGCGAGCTCTCGACTTTTCGGTCGAAGAATCGTGGCAGGACAATTGCCGAGCGCTGAGCGTGAGCGCCTGTGTGTTTATTTACGTATGGATTCGTTACGAGCGCAACGTGGAGAAAAGACG
>JAPYZI010003125.1:0-19258 GCA_030523105.1 Ophioninae sp. A BG-2022a | reverse complement strand
ATACCCCTTTGCCTCTTTTTTTGCGATTTTTCAAGTGGACTTTCCGGGGAAACTATAAGAGATATCGATACGAATCCAACGCCATTATTTAAGTTAGGCGAAAACCTTTTCCAAACCTATCCATTGAACCTCCATTGCATATAAGAAGCTCACCCTACGACCTTTCGAAATTTCGTTATTTTCGCGATTCCGGGAAAGTGGCCGGGGGAAGTGAAAAAATTTTTTTTTTCATTTTTAACCTTTTAAAAGGATGTATTTGATCGGAAATTTTCCGCTGATTACGAATCCGCCCGAGTTTTTGTCAAAAGTGCAAAATTAGACTGAGATAATGGGAAAAACCCATTCTAGATTACTTTTTGGACATTTCCCGCTGCTGCAGATGGACATTTTGGACATTTTGGACATTTTCCTCTGCGGCTTATGCTCGGGAAATTTGTGAAAGTGCAGTACGATGGATGGTAGCTAGCAATTGCTCCAATGGTAACCACAACCTGCACAATTATTTTCAAAATGTTGGTAAATGCCGAGCATGTTCCTCTTAGAGCAAGCGTCCTGCATATACGCAATAAATTTCATTCAAAGCGGTTGAATAGTGTGAGAGAAATTAGATTTTGAAATTTCGATGTGGCTAGGAACGTGTTCGTCATTCCCTTAATCTAGGACAACAATCTCGAAGTAACCAAATAGTCAAGACAACGGAGTCATAAATGTCCCGAAGGTCATAGGAAGTACCATTGCATCAGAAGCAACAGTGAATCAGCCCAATAATAATAAACTACAGCAACACGTACCGTAGTGATTCGGTAAACTTTATTAACTGAATAAACTACGTAGTATCGGAGGAATCGTTAATTCTATCCGCTCAATAAATCCCTCCTGAATCTAGTATACGTAGTACAGGAAGGTCCGGGTGTAAAAAATGCAACATCTCGTTCGATCCGGTGAAATTTCGAAAGTGCCGTACAACTCAAACAGACGAGTTCAAATTAGCTACTGAATATTCGACTAAGGGGTGGTGGTGGTGGTGGTTGCTGGGAGGCGAGGGGAGAAGTAAATTCTCGTTCCCGATCAAACTTTCCACGATGAGAAAATCAGGCCAGTGAGGGAACAGTTTCCGGCGATGCTACCGTTCACGAAACTGGTACGATGAATATATAGGACATGGATATTGTATGTATTCCAGTACATAAACTAATATCTACACGAAGATAACCCTCGTGTATACGTGCCTGTAGCTTTCGATGTCTCTCCGTACACCATGAAGAGTGGTCGTCCCAACGTTGACGAAGGAGAAGGACGTACGCAGTGTCGTAGATAAGGGACATGTAGGTGGCGCTGGAACGTGGTACCAACTCCACGAAAGATCCGTGAGACAGGACCAGCTGTGCGACAACTGAGGCATTAGCATTTAGTACGAGTATTTGTGTACAGAGTCGGTAGAGAGTCTGTTGTTGGAGCTTCGAGGTCTCTCACCCCCTCAACCCTCCCTCCTTCCTTTTCCCTTCCCCCATTCTCCTTTCCTCGTTCCTCCGCACCACCCCACTTTTCACCAACTCTCCGTCTCTTCTACGACGTTTTCACGAAAACGACAAAGTACGACGTTTCCTCTCGGGCGATTTAGTACACGTTGGATATAGTCCACCGGGTATGCTTCTGGGCAAACTCTCCGGGGTTATAACACGAAAACTCCTCTCGGTCCTGATGTTGCTTCGGCCCGTTGTCCCCACGACTATTCGCTACTTCCTTTTCAATGTTTCCCATGTTCTTCCTCATCTTCCTCGTCTTGTTCCTCCCCCATTGCCACATCTACTATTCCCGAATTCGGAACATCGCGAACTACACTGTATTTCACTTCCGGTTTTCATGGATGGTGCCCAACGCGGTTTTCGTTATGTTTTCAAATGGGGACGAATTCTTTCTCGGTTTTGATACTTGGTGGGGTAAAGTTTTGAACGGTTGGATAAGGGATTCTATTGGGTACTAAATAATAGCCTGGGTTGACTTCGAATGGTAATCTTACTTTTAGATAGCTATCGAATGTTTCATTCTACTATTAGTCGCTTTAAACAATGTTCATTTATAAGAAAGAATGATCTATAATTATTAAAAAAAACGAATTGGCAGGATTTATCATTGGATGAAGAACCAAATACTAAAGACATTATAGTTCAAGTTCAATATAGTTCACTATTTAATTATCTACAATGACTGAAAATAAATCACCTTTGTAAAACGAAAAACCACAAAACTGGACGTTTCAACCAACAACCTTAATTAATAAGAAAAAATAATCAATAATTACGAAAAAACCTAATTGGCAACATTCATCACTGGATAACGAACCAATATAAAATTGCTCGCTACTCAATTATGTCCAGTAATTCGACTGAAAATCATTTGATTGACCCAATCAACTCTGTAAAACGAAAAATAAAAAAATTATTCGTTTTAATTCCATTGGGAACGAATTATTGGACACGTAGGCTTTACCTTGTACTAACGCTAGGAAAAATGAAATAGTCACTTTCTTACACAATTCTCTAGGAGTGAACTTATCAAAAGTGACAATTCCAAAGCTCTGTTATCAGAAACGTCATTCTTCAGACTTCGTCGTCGCGTTAACGGGAATCCATGCGCAAATTCGATCATACGAATTCGCGTATGTATTTGGGTCGTCAGGGTCTCTCCGCTACAATTTCATAAAGTTTTCCGTTGAGGCGAGAGATGGGTGGATGGAAGGTAGAAATGAAGGGGGGGGGGGGGAAGGGATTGTAGGTTCGGAGATATTCCGAGCACGTAGAGCGACTCACTCCTTTTGGAAGGTACTCTTATATATACTTCCGAAGAGCTCTTACCCTCCGTTTCTGATGGCTCGTGTGCTCTACGGTGGAACCGGAAGAAGGATCGGTTGGATTTCTCACACGACGCGGTTCGTTCTCTCCCGGCAATACTGTATTCAAGCAATACCCAAACCCCTCGAGTATCAAGCTTTCTCATCGTTATATTTTTTTTCTTCGTCGTTTCATCCCCTTGTTCCTCAAGACTCAAAATTTTAGTTTCGACATTCACCCCTGGATGAATCGCCGTGTGAAATATTTTTTTTGGCCACCCAATGCGATACGTGACATCGTTCGATTCATCACTGGCTAAGTAACTAACAAAAGAGGCAGGGAATAAATTTTCAACGACGGAGAAAAGTCCGATGTTTGATCAATCGATTTTCAGAAGAATCAGAATTTCATACGAAATGGTTAATTAACGTTCCAACGTGAATGGATAAATTTTACGAGTTGGAATTGGAATTGAATTTGGATTGTATTCCTTGCGAATCGGAATTACGAGAAATGTCGAAAGCGAAGCAAAAATAAATATGCAAAAACATCCAACAAGTCGTGAAATAATGGAATCGTAAATACTACGAGGATTCAGCATTTCGAATCCATTGAATCAAAAAAAAACCGGAAATCCATAGTTATATTCCAATGGAAGTTCAGGCTCATTCAGCACTGGAACTTTGAACCAATTTTCTAGTATCTGATTTTTCATTTTTGATTCAATTTAATTTCTATGCTGTGCGAATCCTTGAAGCGTTACATCATTCGATCCATACAGCAATATCAATTAGGAAGAATTACAGGAAGAAAATTATCCACAGTGGCTCTTTTTCCTACTTTTCTTTCATTGGCTCCGTTTGATTCCTTTCCCTTGCTGGCTCCTTTTCCTTCCTTTTTTGCCAGTCGATCCATTCTTCTTCCGCACTTGCAATTTTTAGTTAAAACGAATGTCGGTGGACGAATTGAAAAGGCAGTAGCGCGCACAGGTACATATTGGGATGAGAGCGCGAGCCATTTTCGAGACGGCAGGTTGATCTGATTATGCTAATGCAGAGGGAGCTCGAGTGTGGACTCGCGATTGATAATTGCATCGGGTATGCGAACGTTTCACGAGAGCGCTTGCTCTTATTCTCTCTCTTTCTCTCTCTCTCGTATAGCGTTAACAGAGGATTTCGAATGCATTCAACCCTGTGGCCCCGCCGAGAGTCCCAGGAGTGATTATCTATGCTAAACACTCGCATTTCCTCGCTTGGTCGCGCGTTTCCATCGTTCCCGTGGTTCGGTAACGGGTCGCGAATTTCATCGGGTCTTTGGATGGGTATAAACTCAGGGTGGTATTGGTAGTGAAGTGCAGCGACCCTGGAGTACCACCAACTTCCACATCCTAAAATATATGTTTGTTTGGGTTTGTGTCCGGTTGCCAATTTCCAGTTTGGGTTTGTTTGGGTTTACGTCCGGTTCCTATTTTCGGTTTGGGTTTACGTCCGGTTCCAATATTCGGTTTGGTTTTGTCTCCGGTTTCCATTTTTGTATCATCCATGCCAATGGAGATCATCATTCATGGATAATACATAACGAAAAGTTTACAAACTTCCGGTTTTATAACGTCCTCGTAGTTATATCGGACGAAACATTGACCGTAAGTTGCCCTCTTTCGAGTACAACAAAATGTCGAGCGAATCGCAAAGCCGATTGAAATAGAACGTGGATTAAAAGGTTCGCCATGATTGAGCTGATAAATGCGTGTATACGCGCTTACTATATGAATGCGTTTTAAACACCACCACCACCACCGTCACGTTCGTTCCTCTAATTACGTTGGTATTAGAGTCTCCCTCATTGTCAAAATACATTATTTCGATTATCCGGCTTAACCGATCGTATATACTCCCCGTTATCTTCCCGTTTAGTCGTAAGTACGCATTTTCCGGTAATCCAGCCAAATATATTTAGAAAAGTGAAATCTCTATCAAAGGCTTTGCACCGACTGTGATGGAGCGTTTATCCGTGTAATGCCAGTTTCTACGGTGATTGGGCGTTTGTGAAAATGGGCACGGTTGAAACCAGATTTTACCATGCCCAACACCTATTTCCTACGTCGAATTAAATATGGAACATCGTAACTTAAGGTACCTGATCTACGTAAGGCCCACCTTTTAAATATCCAAAACTTTATACTCAAGCAAATTGAACTATCATCGTCGAACGTCTAACCACGAATGCCCGCAATTGCCATAGCAACCGGCGCACCGTGGCAAACCCAAACAAATTTTCAGTCGACAGAAAACAACGCCAGCAACCGCGCGCAGGCGTTTCTTAAATTTCGAAAAATTCTTAAAGTACTAAAACTGTCGAAAACAAAAAGTGTTTTTAATATTACTTAGTTAATATTTATTCTAATTATATTTAGTGGTTTATTAGGACTATACGTGTTGTTATTAAAATTTAGTTTAAAATTGAATATTATATATTATTTAAATGTTTTTTGTTTAATTATATTTAGTGGTTTATCAAAATTGAGTTGAAAATTGAATATTATATATATTATTTAAATATCTTTTGTTTGGTCTGAATAAGGCCCTGAAATCGCTTTTTTAAGAAAGCTTGTAGTTAATAGTGAACATTATTTTCTGAACCAAAATTATTATTGATACGTTGATTATTAAATAAATGATTAAATAAACATTTTTGTTTTATTTAAAAATTCATAGTTACTTTATATCGATCTTTAAAGATGTTCTTTCAAGATTAATTGTTTAAAATTTGTACAAACCTTCTTAACAATCATACTCAAACCTGGGTCAAATTTAAAAAACTTTGACCGTCTAGAAATCGCGATATTTGTTGTAAAAAAAAAAAGACGTCTATTTTTCCAACTTTCTATAAGACCTCGTGTTAAAACAGCGATTTTTACCACTGAACATCTCTATGACCAAACGGTGACACTTGTTCAAATTTTTTAATCCATAATAATATAAATCTCAAAAAGATTAACGTACTCTTTTAAACAATGATTTTGAAAAAATTCTGTCTAATGATTTTGCCATAACTTTGTATATACTATTACGATTATAGTTCAACAAAATCCTTAGCCGTAGTTCCTGGAGCCATCTTTTTGGCTTTGATTGGAGCCAGCCAATCAAGCCCCCACCAAACCCAAACTGATTTAGAGTCGTGTTTTCTTTTTCTTTTTTTTTTTTTTCTTTCTTTCTTTTCAACATCACTCTCATGCAGGGAATATTTTCGGTCGGCGTCGCCTCGGTAATTCGATTGGAAACGGCATTTTAGCCTGGCGTTCTACGAATGGGTGCTTCGATCGGAATCGAAGCAATCGCTGTTGTTAATGTTTGTTCGGTTAGCCTCGCCAATCCACACGGATGCTATTCGCTCCATAAAGCCCGTTTTCTCTCTCTCTCTCTCTCTCTCTCTCTCTCTCTCTCTCTCTCTCTCTCTGTCCATCTTCCACACTTGCATACATCGAACAACTATTCGCTACGAATCCACGTGTGATTGTACAAGCGTATGGGGGCGTGTGGGCGCATGTGCCCCCTCAGCATTTATTTCATTGTTCGCATCCTCTATTTATAGCCGAATCAAGCACACTCGGTCTCACTCACTCCGTATACTCGAGTATACACCCCCGTTTGTATTCCCTCTCCGTTATATATCGAGGAAAATAATTAAAAGTTGGTGTTTACCAAACGGAAGCAATCGGTTGCCCATCAGCGTTAACAACTGGATTCAATTATAGAACTAAACACGTGGCAGCCTAGTGGAGACGGCCTCTCTTTTCTCCTGCCCTGATCCTACATTTTCAACCACCCCTTTCTCTATCTCCTTCTCTCTCTGTATATATATTGTTTTTTTTTTTTGCACTTTTGGATAGCGTTGAAGGCGAAGCTGCAAAAGATAGGGACATTGCATCGATGTCTCGGTGTAAAAAAAAAGCAAAAAAAAATAAATAAATAGAACTCTCAACGAGTCTCGAGAGTGACGAGAACGAGGAGGGGGAGAAAAACGGGAACAACGAAATACACTAAGGACGAGGAAATAAAAGAGGGATCGTGAGCCATGATGGAATAAAAATCGAATAGAAGCTATTGGGTGAGAGACGTTAAGAGTTTGGACACTCATAGGGCATCAGGTTTACGACCACCCTCACCACCGTTACCCTTTAGTTTAATTGGAAAATCTACCCGACAATGCATCCCGATTTCTTTCCTGATCGAACTTTGCTTCGACTTCGATTTTAAGAACTATTGTCCAAATCGTCGGAGATCTTTCGACTGCTCGACATTCTTCGTGTTCGAGCTTATCGAATTTTTATTTTTACGACGAAACGAGAAAAACAAAAAAAAAGAATAAAAACAGCAAAGTTGGACCTCAATCGTCATAATTTCTTAAATATTTTCTAATTTGTTTATATCGATCTCGTATACCATCTCGCGTCAATATTACAGCGATTATTTATGCACTGATGCGATATGTTGAACAGATAGAAATTCTTTAGATGACGAGGTATTTTCCAAAGTCACTTCGATTCCAATCCGAATCGGTATTCAACTTCTGGCGAAATAACAATTAAAGGATAAACGATAATGAATCATGAAAAAGTGGCAAATAGGTTGATGTCAACCTCGAAGATCAAGCTACTTGAGACGATTTTTTATTATACAGACTCTTTTTTGCAAAGACTTTCTTGCAAAAAAGGGATAGAAATAAAAACATAAAAAACTTAAAAACAAACTTAGTAAAATAAAAGTAAAAATAATACAATAATAATAATAATAATAATAAAACAACAACAACAATAATAATAATAGTATCGATAACGATAACCAAAAACATAATAATAACGATAACAATAATAACACCATAATCAAAAAAACTGCGAAAAACTGAGACCTGAGGAACCAAATAAAAGATAACAATCTCGAAAACCTTAATAAAGTAATGGAGAAAACAATTATAAAATAATTATAAACTCACAAAAAAAAGGAAAAAAAAAAAAACCAAATGAGCTCAAACACCCAATAGTTCGAAATTTAACAAATTTTCTAGATACTCGTGTACCTAGAAAATTGGAAGGGACGTTTCAGTTCTCTGCTAGGGACCTCTCCCTCTCGCTTTCTCTCGCAGTCTCGGAGGGAGAGATCTAAAGAGGAAGAGCATTTAAAATCCACATCACGTGGGTGAAAATAGACATTGGTTAGGGAGAAGAAGGAGGGGGGGGGGGGTTGTTGGAGAACGGAAACAAAGCGAGGACAATATGGTCGGTTAGTTTGTCGATAATGGTACAAGCAGGCACTACCGAGAGCGTTCAACGCTCGTGTCTAGTACCGATTCTCTCTCTAGGGTCACCTACGTAATACCATCCAGTCATACATTAAATATATATTGCCGGATATGCATGTACAGGCATAGAGAAATATCGAAGTGTAGAATGGAGAAGGTTGGATCGGAGAGAGAACCAGCTAGGACCACACCCCTTCCCCCTATACGTACGTGTACGTACTTAATTGTATTAATTCTGTGCTGTTATTAGTTTCCGAGTTGGCCCGCCTGACCGCGTTCCTCGATTCCACTGGACCACCATTTCTCTCCATCTGTGCGCTTCTTTCTCTCTCACTCTATCAGCCCATTTCTCTCTTCGTCTCTCCCAACCCAAACGTCCAATCTCTTTCCATCCTAAATTGCTGCACGCTCTGTAGATATATCCGTTTCGTTGGGGTATATTCCCCGTTAATTCGCGATAACTGGATTACGAAACGCCGATCGGCGAGTTCGGGTTATCGACGGTACGTGGCTTTCGTCGAGCCCGGTCCAATACGGAAAAGAGGCCTCTTTTGAATACTCCAATACCGATAACCACCGAGAAATACCAATTTTGGCTACCTCCGGATATTTCGTCTAATAGGATACTGGCTTTGTTAACTTAACTTCGGTAAGGTTAGTTTTATCGCAATGTGCTGTTTTTTTTTTTTTTTTTTTTTTTTATTGTATGAAGTACAATGGACTTCGGTATCCAATGCAGCAATTACGAGTTTATTAGTTCCCTCAATTATAATTATTGATCGATGTCGAATACTCTTGTTGGATCTGGTCTAAGAAAGACAAACCCAAACAGCCAAGGGAACGGTTTTTGAAAAATTAGGGCCATCGATGTTAAATAATTTATTACGTATATTCTAGATTATCGAGATAGTGTTGTAGGTATTCTAGATATTCTGAATATTCCAAATATAGATATTCCAGATCATCTAGAATATCTAGATATTCCAGATGATCTATAGATGGATCTCGATGATCCATAACAAATGATTTTTCCACATTCGTACATTTGTCTTTAAGGTCCTCAGTGCTTTAATCCAAACGAAAGATTGGTGCAGTTCTTAATTAATAATATACTAAAGATTATTAATCATTATATATTATTATACACAATATACATATATATAAATAATAATAAATATACTAAACATATAATTATATATAATATAATAACACTTATATTATATTATAATATAAATAAGATAACACGATATTATTATTATTATTATTATTATTACTAATTATATATCATTAATAAAACAAACTGAAAAAAAAAAACAAGAAACTTCCAACCAGAGAGTTATCAACATTAGGGGTAGGGTTGCCTGTAATAAATAAAGTTGGTTCGCAGCAGTCGTTGTCGCATCTGGATGAATATCCGAAACTCTCGGGTGAGCCACCAGCGCATGTGGTTTTTGTGTTTGAACAAGCACCGCGATCTATGTATACATTTGATCGTAACTTTAAAGTGGCAAGAGGGCGTGCACCATCGTGGTGAACTCCAGTCAACGCGTTCGCCGGAATCATGATGACGAAAGGAAGACAGAGAAAAAAAAATGGCGCGGCTGGTTAAGGGTGAGGGAGGGGGTTGAGGAGCAAGGGAGGCTGCTGACGATGAGACCTCGAGGTTGGTTGAGAAACCAGGCGAAACGAGACGTGACGAATTCGAGTAGCCCTCGCGAGAACCTTAGGAATCCCAACGACGTGGCGAGTGATTCCTTATGGGTGCCAGGAATGAAACCACCACAGAACGAATTCGCACACGTACGAGTATTTCCAAGCCTCGTGTGGGCTAAGACCCCCGGTAGGGTGCTCGGGACGCGTTCCAGAACTGAAAATATATGTACCTCGAAGGAGATCAGAGGCCGCCATTCGTCGTCTCGCTAAAATTAAGCTACAAGACCTGTCCAGTCGACATCGGGCCGATATAACAATTCTATCGAACTCGAGTACACCCAGCGACAAAAACATTCAATTTTCAACACTTTTTGGACGTACAACGAAAAAAAACAAACGAATTTCAATCAAATCGTAATCGACGATCAGTAGAATTCTGGGATTCTAAGAGATTCCTAAAATTCTAGGATTCTCAGAAATTCCGAGAATACCTATGATAGGAAATTCCTGGAATTCTAAAATTCCTAGAATTCTAGAATTCTAAGAAATTCCTAGAATTCTAGAATTCTAAGAAATTCCTAGAATTCTAGAATTCTAAGAAATTCCTAGAATTCCAGGATTCTAAGAAATTCCGAAAATTCCTATGCTAGGAAATTCCTAGAATTCTAGGATTCTAAGAAATTCCTAGAATTCCTATTCTAGCAAATGCCTAGAATTCTAGGAAAATGCTGATTGACAATCCCTAGAATTCCAATTTCACCGATGACAATTTTCGTCCTATTGGAAATATGATAAAACAATAAAATAAATAAATAACAATATATCAGAGATTGGATCGGAGGGAACGTAATCAAAAGACAGTTTATCACATTATTGGGGTTCGAATCCAGGATTTCGAAACTTAGGCATGAAGATCGACCATTATCGTTGGAGACCCTGAAATATTTCGAGAAATCAACAAGCCCTTAAAACATGAGAGAAAAAGAAAGAGAGAGAGAGACGAGATAAGGATGATGAAAGTAGCAGTCTCATAACACGAAAGAAACAACGTTGCAATTATTAAACCTTGAAATAATAATTCCTTCGAGTCACAAAGAACGTCCAAGATCATATTCCGCTGAATTATTTCGTTTTTTTTTTGTATCTCGTAAAACGAAAGAAATAAAAAGTAAGCGATGAAGGAAGATCTAGAGAGTGGCTGGATCCACTTTATTTATCGGCTTGGGCGTTGTCTCGTCTGAAAAAAACTGGGCGTCTCTTTAAACGATATCAATCTCTCGGTTACGAGGAGTTTTCCCTTTGATCTTTCGTGAATAACTCGTTCGGACGGACGCCCCGGCGTTGCCACTGGATGTTGAAGAAAAAGAAAAGAAAAAACGACAAAAAACGACAAAAAAAATTTAAAAAAAAAAAAAAATAGGGATCCTTATATATACGTTACAACGATGTACACGTAGCTTTATAAAAATGTAAAGAAAAGGGAGGGTTCGAAGTTTAGCTTGCGCAGCCGATTTGAATCTCGGTAGACTCTACGTAAGCTCGGTGAGCTTTTTGCTCAGGAGAGCACCGACGCCCCCCCCCCCCCCCTCTTTCTCTCTTTCTCTCTCGGTGTTTGTCGTGTATGGGTTTTAGGTGAAGTGTAAGCGCGGGCACACGAGGTGCCACGGCGAGGGCGCAGCCTGCATGCGAGAACGCAGGCAGAAGTGGTGAGAGCCGAGAAAAAAAAAAAAAGAAAAGAAAAAAAAACAGCGTCGCGACGAGAGAGGGTCGCCGAGAGCACCGGCGTCTAGACGATTATTAAAGAGAATATGACAGGGTAAAACGCAATAATAATAATCAGTGTCATACCTTCCGTGATATTTCTTACAGCTCTCATTATCAATATCCTAGTACCACAATGTTTCATGCTCTTTCCTCGATCCACCGAATTGCCACTTTGAACAGGGAACTATTGGATGTAGTTAAAAGAAATCCATTATTTTCTGGAGGCAACCAAAACACAACGTTTTTGTACTACAATGTTTCATGCTTTTTCCTCGACAGCGAATTGCCACTTTGAAATATGAACTATTGGATGTAGTTAAAAGAAATCCATTATTTTCTGGAGTCATCCAAAACACTAAACTAACGCAAAAGTTTGTTCGGTGACGAAGTTTCATCCATGGGAAAAATGATGGATGTCTTTTTACTACGCTTGATATATATATATATTTAAAAAACTATTAAAAAATGGCCATATATCGTATATAAAAAGAACTGTGTTTTTATATATTTTGAAAATTCTCTTTTCTATAATTAATAAACAATTGTGCCTTCTATAATTATCGTGTTAAATCGTATCATACTTATAAAGATGTATTTTTAAATAATTGTTGAATAATTCCTTAAACAAACCCAAACAATAAATGATTAAATGTTAATAAAATTGAATAACGATTACAATTAATATTTAATCATTTATTGTTCTTGTAATAATTATTCAATTTTATAATTTCATAACTATAAAATTATTTTTTAATTTTTAATGATCAAATTAATAGTTTGATAATTGAATTTTTTAATAGTTTTTTAAATACATAAGAAGCGTAGTAAAAAGATATCCATGATTTTTCCAATAAATGATAAAATATTAATTATAATTAATTAATATTTATTCATTTATTGTTATTATTGTTTATAGAGTTACTTCGTTAAAATCACGTTTATTATAATTACGATGTTTCCATTAACGATACTGATACCATGCCTCTTTATAATTGACAAGCTAAATATTTGTTACATCGCTCGAGCTCTGATACAGACTGAATCCCTCGAGGAAAACGTTGTCTGCCCATCACGGCAGGCTTTCACAACAACGGACTTAGGCAAACGCAATTTTCCCGAGGATCTTCATTAAAGCCGTGCAATTAGTTAGGGCAAGACCACTGTGGGTTCGGTACAGTCTAGCCATTCATCCTCCTCCTCCTTCTTCTCCTCCTCCTTCTTTTTTTTTTTTTTTTTATATAACAAACTGATCGTAATCCAAGCTGTGCAAATGGTCGTGAGTATTTCACTCGTTTTTACCGACTAAATACGAGATGGCGCTCTAGCCTCTTGCTAATTACAGCTTCCCCTGTTATGTTATCCACTCCTACGTGGATAATTTTCCGAAAAGCTATTATCGTTAAATGGAATATTCTGAAGACATATTATATACATATATATATATTTATGTATAGATGAGAGAGAGTATATATTTATTTATATATACATAATGGGAGAAAGCGTGAAATTTCTTATGAAAGTACTCACCCATAATAGTCGCAGGGATTAAACGTAGTATGAACGTACTTTAATGGTCATCAAGCTGGAGAAGAATGGTACAGAAGTAATTACGATTTTTAGTCATTACGAATTAAATCACGTTTTTAGTTTCAAAACTTAATTTTGCTCGTTTTAGTTGAATTATTTTAGTTTAGTAATATTAATTTATCGATTACGTTTGTTTTAGTTTAGCGTTTGCGAACTAAATAACAAATAATTACGGTTTTTAGTGATTACGAACTGAATGACGTTTTTAGTTTTGAAACGTGATTTTGTTCGTTTTATTTTAGTGATTACGTTCGTTTTAATTTAGCGTTTGCGAACTAAATAACAAATAATTACGGTTTTTAGTGATTACGAACTGAATGACGTTTTTAGTTTTGAAACGTGATTTTGTTCGTTTTAGTTTAGTGATTCCTTTTAGTTTAGTGATTTTGGTTTACCAATTACGTACGTTTTAGTTTACTGATTTAGTTCAATGATGGCGAACTAAAATCTCAATTTTTAGTTTGAAAAAAAAAAGTATGCAAGATGTGACGAGGAAATATAAAAGATGCCGGATAACGGGTAGACGATGACTACCCCAATAGACGCAGAGAACGGACAGCGAGATACGAGGTAGTGCAATAAGACCCAATGATTGGTGCACCTGTTCTGTTTCCATGAAATATAGAGCGAGGGTAGTGTAAATCCTCTCACTATTTCCTCGTCGACCAAGACCCTTGCCTTCTTTTTTTTTTTTGCACTCCCTATAGACGCTACGTCAGTATATTCGCCGTTGTTACCTCTCGTGAAAAGCTAAGACGTAAAAATGTTTACGCTCCCGACTGGTGCACCCAATCCCTGTGTATTTATTCTCCTCAAGATTTTTCAGACGCGTGTTATTATAGTGTACAAAACAAATGAAAAAGAAATTCAGAAGAGAGAAGCCAGAAGAGAAAAGGAAAGTATTACAAGAGCGTAGATCTGGTTTGGAGCGATGACGAGGCTTGGTATTATGAAAGACCAATAAAAAGCAGCTATTTGAGGGTTTGACGAAATCTTGCTTTCTCAGGCTCTTCTCTTCTTCCGTTTCATCTCCCGTTGTTTGTCTTGTTCGTTCTCTCTTTAGCAATAATTCCGTTCGCGTCGTAACCGTATCTACCCTCGTTCAATCCATTCGCTTCCTTCGTCCAATTACGATCAGGTGAGCTGCCTTTGGAAATTTCATTTCTCAACGAGAAGTTACGTTACTTCCTACGATGCTTCAGCTACCTATAAGATACTTGACCCACGTAAAGTCCAATGCCTAATAAAGTCCAGTTTTTTTAAATATCCAATAAGGCCCAGAAGTCTCGTTTAAAAAAAAAAACTTTATAGTTAATAGTGAACATTGTTTTCTGAACCAAAGTTATTATTAATGCGTTGATTATTGACCAATGAATAAATAAATAGTTTTCTTTTATTTCAGCATTCGTAGTTTCTCTTTTGTACTTAAAAAACAAATAAAGTGGGTCTTACATGGGTACCTAATATATTTTTTATCCACTCATCTCCTACCATCACGATTGTTTTTCTCGCACCTTCAAAACCCACCCCTCAACTCGCCTCGAACTCTTATTTCTACCAGGCAAATCAGCTTTATGGAAATTAGTGAAGGGTGACCGGATGAAACAACCCCTTTGGGCGCAGGTGTAGAGCTTACTCTAATTGTTCTTTGTCCCCCTCGTTTCAGCGTTCCCCCGTCCCCCTGACCTCTCCTTTTCCTATTTTATTGGCTCTTTTACAACCTCCCGTAAACTGGAATGATGCAACGACCTGGACAAACGTGCGCACTACGCTAGCTATTCGAACCAACGACCCAGCGCTGCACTTTCCTCCTGAATCTTTCAGTCTCTGCGTACCCTACACCGCCATCTTAAAATCCTCTAAGGATTATCGGGTTATGAGAAATGGTCCGTGAGGGTGTTCAACAATGATCGAGAACCCAATGTTTCGAAAATGTACAACGAATGTTCATCGTAACGAGTTCTATCAGACCTGATCCAGCATAAGTTAATTTACAGCCTTGGACCCCAATGAAGGATAAGCGCGTTACTACCCCGCCATCATGACAATTTTCGTACTTCCGGGTCAACAATTTTTCACTTCGCATTGATACGATGTAACACCTCGGTCACAATATTCCGTTAATAATAAAATTCTCCATACAAAACTGTCCCACCGTATCGGTAAATGTTGGAAAACGGATTTTTCGGGTGACCGGTTCAGACACGCGAGAATTTTGTCACGGGGCGAAGATAGGTGGAGTTTCACGAGTTTACCAAATTCTCGTATTATATAGAGCGGGAAAGGAGAGCGGGGGGATGAGGGAAGAGTGAAAACGGATGGGAGGGAATGGACCGACTGATATCTGGTTGAAAGCTTCGTCCAGTCGGCTTTTCGTCGATTATGGATTATATAAACAGTTATGAGTATGCAAATTATTTGGGGATGATGATAACGAGACAGAGACAAACAGTCGGAGAGAAAGACAGAACAAACTCGTTGGCTCATTCGGTTCACCATCGTTTCAAAGTTCCACTCGAATGGGAGATGCGAATGGTGGCCAAAGTACAAATTTATCCCTGGTCCATATCGACCAACCTGATTCCAGCCGGAACGCGGCTAAAGTAGCAAAGCCAACCAAAATCAACCCCTAGCGTGGCTTATATGGGAGGGCAAGCAAATCGAGGCCGCTCTCCCTGGAACAACAAACGGAGCGGAGCCCAGCTAACCGTCACGCTGCAAAAGGAACCTGGCTGCGAAAGCAATGAAAATCCGCAGGAACGAGGCGTCGACTCACCACGGATTATGGTAATCTTAATCGGCTGCGTAATCAAAGGGGACGAGAAAAGCAGAGAGTTCGTACCGTATAGGCCATACTCGTTCGTTTCAACATCCCTCATCATCGTTATATAACTACTGTCTAAAATTTATCTCAATATTTGCAATGTGTTTGATATCGTATTATGATCAAATTTATTCCAATAATCATTTGCCATTTTCGTCATTTGCAATCCGATGGAATCCTCGTCACCCTCAGGGATACGAATCATTCACGATTATTATTTAGCCAAGCAATACTCGTACCGTTCTCGTCATCCAATTCGTGATGCGGTGTAGATCCGTCACCGCAATAACGGAGGCTATCGCACGGGCTTCCATTAAGGTAGTACTGGTGCATTCGCTAGTCAACTATATTTATATCATTTTGTACTGTAAACTTGTATAAAATATTTCAATTTTATACAATTATAAACATTTAAATTTATATAATTAAAAACATTCGAATTTATACAATTATAAACATTTAAATTTATGTAATTATAAAAATTTGAATTTATATCATTATAAATATTTGAATTTATATAATTATAAACATTTAAATTTATACAATTATAAACATTTAAATTTATACAATTATAAAAATTTGAATTTATATCATTATAAAAATTTGAATTTATATCATTATAAACATTTAAATTTATACAATTATAAACATTCGAATTTATACAATTATAAACATTTAAATTGGTATAATTATAAACATTTATATAATAAAACAAATGCATACCATTTTAAGAAAACAATTATTCGTGAAGTATTGTAAATAAACGTGTTCAATTATTATTATAAAAAAAGAAGTACCAAAATAGCAATCGGCTTGACTGAAGTTGTCTTCCGCTTTAAATGTCCGGTAGTACATTTTTAACGAAGCGGATTAAATCGTGATACTTTTGTTGACTCTTTCCATTTTCCGCATAGTTCGTATCTAATCCCAAACTATTAATATTTTCGTTCCAAAGATATCGATCCTAAAATATTTGCCAAATGTTGCGTGTTGAATACATCGATTTAACGAAATGAATAATTATGGTATTTCCTCGATAAGGTATGTTGAATTTTCGCGAACGAAATTAATTCACTTACGAAAAATTTGTATTCACTTACTACCTTGAATACTGAATTTCAGATTTAGCAATGTAATTCCTGAGCTTCGTTTATTCACACGAAAAATCAATCTATCAAATCTACCACTTTTGAAACGGATAAACGAAGGAATAATAAAAAATAAATAATAAATAATCAGTTTTTGAACCAATAATGAACG
The DNA here is from genome assembly GCA_030523105.1 of Ophioninae sp. A BG-2022a. Taxonomy (NCBI): domain Eukaryota; kingdom Metazoa; phylum Arthropoda; class Insecta; order Hymenoptera; family Ichneumonidae; species Ophioninae sp. A BG-2022a. The sequence goes on along the minus strand of JAPYZI010003125.1, from coordinate 2,041 downwards.
TTGAATGTACTTTTCTGGAAAAAAAAGGCTTCTCGATAATAAAGCAATGAAATTATTCCGACATTTTCACTCACCGGTGAAATCAGTTATTCAGATCCGGCTGTAGACTACGCGTGCAAGACCATTATTACGCGAACTTTACCACGATATAGTCTATCAAATGCGCTATGCACCGAAAGACCAACTGCTAGATATTTCTATGTAAATCGTTCGTTCCGTTATACGTGGAAACTTCGTGACACTCGGCCGTTAGAGCCCGAAACAATTTGTACACCGCGATAACCGGACTCTCGATGAATTATGGGAATTTCGAGGCAGACCTGCGTTTTACATTGAATTGCACCAAGTCCGATTTTCCCATTTAAACTATACGTATATATGGTCCGTTCCATGACGATTCGATTTGTATCCGACGACTGGCATCTCCGATTTGACCCGTGATTTTTTATGTTATTGTACTATCTCTCAAAGTCACTCGTGAATTTTTTCAGATTTTTTCGAAACGATTTGACGTCACAATATTTTTTATAGACAAAAAATTAACGACCCAATTTAAAAAATCGGACAAAAATAACAAAAATCATGTGTCACGTTGAGAAAACGTGGGCGTTTCGTTTGGGCAAACAATACGCTACTTTAGAAAAAAAAAAAATGAAAAAGAAAAATTTTTTTTTAATAGAATCCATAGCCGATAAAAATTCTGAAAAAAATCTGATAAAATTCTGGTCGATTCTACATGATGTCGTATAATTTTTTTTCTCCTTAACTTTTTTTCATTTCTCCTCTTTTATTAAAAACAATTTTTTTTTCGAAAAAAGCGCGTTGTAGACCAAACGAACGCGCGCCCACTTTTTTTCGATGCTGATAGTATTCGATACGTGACACAGAATTTTTGTGATTTATTTCCGATTTTTTAATTTGGGCGTTCATTTATTTGTTTATAAAAAATATTGTGAAGTCAAATAGCTCCGAAAAAATCTGAAAAAATTCAGGAGTGCTTTACAGAGATAGTACAATGACATAAAAAATTACGGGTCAAATCGAAGAGGTGACGGAGCAGATCCAGGTCGAGTCAGGATGGAATGCCCCATATGAATACCTGAAATACCTAAAAACACATATATGTATGAACCGGGTGATACTCGCGTGGTGTATGCACTCTGATGCATGCTACATCCCTGTTATATCTTTTTACATGTGGATGAATTTACGTACGTCCCCGAAGTCCCACTTACAACACAGGTAATATTGAAAATAGTGGAATGCACGTTTAGGAATGGATCCGTTACCATTGTAGGTTGACATACGTGTTCTCTGTTCAAAGGAACGTCAAAATGACCGAGGTAACCGTCGGTCGATGTGGTCACGCGACACAAGTTCACCAGTATCGTCCATCGCGAATATCGCAAAATATATCATGTACGATTGAATCGATAAAAATGAATGAGACGAGAAGGCCATATCAAAAAATGAAAAAATAATAATAATAATAATAATAATAAAAATACCGGGTTGAATTATTCCGAGTCCGAGATTGTCATCGCTGAAATTACCATCAGCAAATGGAGAGTAATTCTAGAGAAACTTGCCAACTTTGCAAAATAAAAAAAAATATTACTTTTATTCATCCAGCCAAGACGTAATCTTGTTTTCGTAATCGAAAGAACAAATCAAAGATGTCCAGAGTAGAAAAAAAAATTGATAGCGTTTAAAGTAGAGATGTGTCAATATTTCGAAATGTTTGGGTTTGTTTGGGTTTGGCGCTGAACGTGATCGGACACCAATCAAATCGATGAAAAATTTTATACCCAAACAAACCCAAACAAACTTTGTCAAATTAAAAAAAAAAATTACTTTTTTTCATCCAGCCAAGGCGTAACCTTGTTTTCGTTATCGAAAGAACAAATCAAAGATGTCCAGAGTAGAAAAAAAAAATTGATAGCGTTTAAAGTAGAGATGTGTCAATATTTCGAAATGTTTGGGTTTGCTTGGGTTTGGTGCTGAACGTGATCGAACGCTAATCGAATTGATGAAAAATTGT
>JAPYZI010003124.1:0-25242 GCA_030523105.1 Ophioninae sp. A BG-2022a | reverse complement strand
CGATCCAGGTATTGGACGAGGATTCGAATAATCGGAAAATCCATTGTACGTTATTGATTAATTATTTTTCTCTATTTTTTTTCTTCACTTCCGGTAGACAAAATTTCTATCTTTTACGAGTCGTTTTACGTTTTAGCTCATATTGGATACTTCGGTACTTCCGGTCTCCGAAAATGGAGTCACCTATCAAAATATTAGACTAGGATTCGAGTAATTCGAAAATCGATTGTTCGTTACTGATTAACTATTTTTCTGTGTTTTTATTTCGTCGCTTTCTGCGCACCTATGAATATTCCCATTCAGGCAAATATCCATTCCATTGTCCATTTATCGAGAGCTTCCGCGCTTCACAACGACGATCGCCAAAACCGCGTCCATTTACGTTGATTTTAATTGATGACCGCACCACTCCGAACCACAAAATTTGATTAAAAAGCCGGAAACTTTTGTGACCCGAAAGTTTCCATACCGCATCAACCGCGAACAAACGCCGCAGGGATCGATCAACGCAATTAGGATCCTTGTATATTTGAACAAGAGCTGCTTTCATTAAATTTTAGAAAAAGTTACAATTTCGATCGTTCGATTTGCAATTAAAGAAAAATCGTTGCGGTTTGAACTCTTGACGATTTCTCCAGGATAATTTGAGGTTAAAAAAATTTGCAAAATATTCTTAATCTATTAATTATTCGTAAAGTTATTCAAGTTTAGAGAAAATCGTTAAATCCGAGTTTTTTTTCTGCTTCTTTTCAATCAAATTTCGTTTCTGGGAAATAAAAATGCTCGAAAACAAACAATAACGACTTACATATAATACTTTAAAGTTTCAATCACTCTCTGCAAATTTCCTGTACTATCATTAGATCGCGAGTAATTAGCCATCAAAGCTGAAGAGTTGTTTTTCTCTTTGAACGACAATAACTTAGCAACGACTCGTCGTACAAAGCTCCTGAAAAGCTATAATTGAAGAGAATGAGCAAGGCTTGAAGAGCTTAGAAGTGGAATTACTAAAAAAATATATTAAAGCCTGTGTACCATTTGAAAGATGTGTACCTGTGTACCAAAAAGTGGAAATCGTTAATTCCTTTGGATTACTGAAGATTTCGTAAAGGAGATCAATGATAAAAAATATTGACGTTCATATTCTGAAACTAGAATCATCAAGCTTTAATTTCCATTTTTTTTCATTGCACTATGACTATTTTTCGTTGAGTTATAACTTTTCAAAAATCAGCTGAAAATTCAACTTTCCGAATATTCCAAGATTTTCTAAAACCTAAATTTCCAATTTATAAATTTAAAAAACTCAACTTTGACATTTTTAAAGTTTCAAATTTTCAAACTTTCAAACTTTCAAAGTTTTCTAATTTTCCAAAATCTCAATTTTTCACTCAACAATAAAAATTCACATTTTTTACCTTTCTTTTACAATAGGATATTTATATAATCTTTTTTATTTTCATTTTATAATGGGATTTATATTTTCGAAAATGGTTTTACGTGTAAAGTAGAAAAAAGAAGTAATCATCGTTGGTCCTAACTGCCGAATAAAACCGATCCCTCGGAGGCCATATTCCTCGAAATGTTTTCGATTTCCGTATCCCCGGATCTTTCCAATTTCTCTCACGGCTATTTCGAATTGGCGACGCATGATTTACGCTTCGTATATAAATTGCCGAGCTCGGAAATGTTCGAGTCCGAAGATACGCGTGTACCCGAGTTCTGGTGGGTTGTGATCGGTCGTGTATAGGTTGGAGCGAATAGGTATAATATTGCCAGCTGAATGCGTAGGTGTATCGTGAAACTGGAGAACATGGTACACAGAATGGACCGCAATACATATGTACATTCCACCGTGTACGTAATGCACGTGTGGATGTATCAACGGGAACGTATGCACTATCAAAGCTGGTAGGTTTGATCATTGTTGCTCACGCTACACGAGTAGATTCTATGCTTGGTGTTGATCAAACTTGGGTAGGATTGAAAGCGTACAGGATCCACGTAGGAGAGGAGGCTTTTCCCAATCCCAATGTCTGACCAGTTCTATTTGAATATGCACTCTGCGAGCTTTCCTGGATACACGAAACGTTATATACGCATATTTCGTGAGAATCATTTACTTAAAAGCTTATAAGGGATTTCACTCTCGCTTGAATGATATTCATAAGTAATCAATGTAATATGTATGAACCGGAGCGTATAAAGTCTGTACTTATCATTGTGGCTCTTCCTTAGCCTTCGATTCGTTTGCTCAAAAATTATACTTGTAATAACGAATAGGGAGAATTTTTTTGAACGTTGCGGTTTTGCCAATTACTCGGTATCCATTAGACGAATGGAGACTGTGCTGACTGGTAAATGGAAATTCCTGTGTTCTTTGGTTCCCGGAGATTCAGAGTGAATTGAAACAAGCTGAATAGCTGTCATCGATCCGGACCAGTTTCCCTGTGCCCTCGTGTACATGTGATACAGAGAATGATTGAGTTTGGAGGGAGATTTGGTAAATGAAAATATGGCGACAACTGAAATAATAGATGTTCTCATCGATTCCGGTCCAGTTTCCCTGTGCCCTCTTGCATATGTGATATAACGTTTTGAAGTCGGGGAAAAGCTTTGGGAAACTAGATTTTAATGTCGACTGAAATAACAGATGCTTTAATCGATTCTGGTCCAGTTTCCCTGTGCCCTCCTGTAAATCTGATATAGAGTATTGAAGTCAGGCAAAAGCTTTGGGAAACTAGATTTTAATGACGACTGAAATAACAGATGCTTTAATCGATTCTGGCCCAGTTTCCCTATGCCCTCCTGTAAATCTGATATAGTGTATTGAAGTCGGGAAAAAGCTTTGGGAAACTGGAATCTAGTGACAACTGAAATAAAAGATGTTTTCATCGATGTTGGACCAGTTTCCCCTCGCCCTTCTGCACTTCTGATACAGTAGCGTACTGAGCTTCAGAGAACCATTGCGAATCTGAGATCTTGTGACAACCACGAGAAAGTAGTGGCGCGTAATCTCGGAGGAACAAGAATAAATTAATTATACCGAAATTCGAGAACGGGAGGACGGGTGACAGATATTAACGAGAGAGATGGGGCGATTGAGAAAGGAGAAAAAAAATGTTTTTCGCATTTGGATTTTTATTCTTTTGCCCAGTCCCCGCGACAAAAGTTCCCAAGCTGTGAGCCACATTCGGGAATCTCGTCGCCCTAAGAAAGTAAATATACGCCAAGGATATAATGTAGACTGGAATGTATATATATATATATATATATATATGTATATATATATATATGTGTGTGTGTGTATGAGGAAGGGTGAGACCATCGGCAGAATTGAGCAAAGGCAGCACGAGAGGGATGCCAACGGTTCGAGGGAACTTCGAGAGTGGACGCATTTGGGGATTTCGAAGTTTAGACTCCGAACCAAGCGATAATGCTTTCCCGCCTTTTCTCTCACTCTTTTTACCCCTCGGGTCGCGCCATCAGGGAGGCCGGGGCGAAAAGCTTGGGCGAACTTGGAACTTTACTTCTCGTCTCGTGTGTGCACGAGCACCCTCCGTTGCCCCTCCCGTTCCATCGCAGCAAAACGCGTTTTCTCCACCCCTCCACCCCTCTCCAACCTGCACACGCACACAATTGGAACTCCTCCTTTTCCCAGCGTCTTCCATTTCGAGTATTTTTGTGCTCAGAGTTTTCCCCCTGACAGACGAGGAAACGGAAGGTCTCGAGAAAAAAAAAAAAAAAAACTAAAAAAATGCGTCGCCGGAATGCTTGAAAATGGTTGAAAATGTTTGATTGGAACGAATGTTCGCAGTCGTCATCGTGGTGGCCTTTACGCGATGTTGTATCGTTTATTTCGTTTTCGGAAAAGCGGAAACAATAGCACAGACATCGTTTCAGTTTTTCCGGGTGCTAAATTTTTTTATATCGTTTACAGGAGGGCACAGGGAAACTGCGAATAACTCGGGACGATATAGATCCACGTGTTTCGCTTTTAGTAGGTTCGATGCCGGAAATTCTGGGATATTAATGGTCTCTGAAAAACCAGATTAGCGGTCACCCATCCGAGTATAGGAACGCCTATATTTTTTTTTCTCCACAGATATTGAAAGCTTTTTACACTTACCATTCGAATATTAATCAAAAAGGAATTCGACGCTTCTTTCAATTCACTTGAAATCTGCTGAGATCACGAAGAAAAAATTTCGCGGATAAAAAAAAAAAACGTGGATGCGCGGAGAGGGTGAAACGATCGAAAAATTCTATCACTGTCGAGGTTACTTCTTTTCTCCCTTCGTGATTCTCGAATTTCGTGGTCTCGAAGGAAAACCTTCGAAGTTTCGGAGCGCGAGTGCAGAATTGTCGAAATTCAGTGGGAACGACGAAGGCGGGGTCTCGAATTTCGTGATGTATCCCGAGGGGTGACGGTCCCCGAATCCGGTGAATTTAGAGGCTTATGGATGTGGGAAAACACGCGTGCGGTAAAGTTCAGAAAATACGAAGTGCCTCCTCAACATTGCGAGGGAGAAAGAAAATACATTTGTATTTATATTTTTACTTCTGACAAAAATATATTTACCCTCGCAGCTATCGTTCACGTCACAGAATACGCGCAGTTCGTTTTATCGTGGTTTTGCGGTTAGATTCGTTCTCCAGTCACTTCCCTACCGATTCATTCTTGTTAAATGTATCTCAGGTTAATCTCACGTGAAACAAGGTCAACCTCGGATTAATTGGACCAGCAAAAGTTCATCCGCTTGGTCGGTGAAACGAGCCCTATGAAATACATTTTTCAAGAGATACTTTTATCGAATGAAATTAGGTTTTGAAACACTCTTGAAAAGGAGGATTTTATTTTTTAACAACGATAATTGCCAGGCTTTTCGCTGACAATTTTGGTGAAAATCATATACGCGGGGAGCTTTAAATTATTCATTAATGGATTTAAGAAATTTCTGAAATTTCTGAAATTTTTGAAATTTCTGAAATTTCTGAAATTTCTGAAATTTCTGAAATTTTTGAAATTTCTGAAATTTCTGAAATTCCTGAAATTTCTGAAATTTTTGAAATTTTAGGAATTATAGTACTCGATACAGTAATAATATATTCATTTCAGAATTTTTTAGTAGGGGTAAATTCTAATAGAAAATTTACTAGTAGGGAAAAATTCTAAAAATCGCCAGCGGGGAAAAATCTAAAAAAATTCCAATACGAAAAAAATCTTAAAAAATGTGGAGTAGGGGAAAATTCTGAAAAACTGTCCAGTGAGAGAAAATTCTAAAAAAATTTCTAGTAGGGGAAAAATTTAGAAAAAATTCCAAAGGGGTAAAATCTAAAAAATATCCAGCAGCAGAAAAATCTAGAAAAATGTTCAGTAGGGGAAAATTGTAAAGAAAAACTTATTAGAGGACAATTATGAAAAAATGTTCAATAAGAAAAAATTCTAAAAAAAAGTTCAAGCAGGAGAACCTTCTAAAATTTCGAAACGAATTAAATTAAATCGTTACGAATTTCCAGATTAGTCTTGAAAACAGAATTATTAAAAAAATGTTCATGTTTTTTTGAATTTGGAACTTTTGGATGAATTATGCAAAAAAAAACGTGTTAATAATAATTCATGCTGAAATATCGCAGGATTAACGAGCACTTCGAATGAAACGGAATCATTAATACACGAATGGTAAGCTAGGAAACGAGAAATAGCAGAATACATCAATGACAAATAGGAGGCTGGTATTATTTTTATCAACACACAAGTTGGATGGTACGAGGTAGTTTTGTATTTCTCGTGCACACATATAACGCGAAACTTTTAATGAATATCTCATATTTATTCATAATCCGGGATCGGTTTGCACCGCGGAAGACACGAAACAGTTCTGATCACGTTTTGGTTTCCCCTTGGCGATGAGAAACCTGTGATCCTTACTCTTCCAACGTAAACCAAAAGCGAGTCCCCGCGGTATATTCGGTAACTTCTAGTACTCTGGAAACGACCTATGGATATATTGCTACAGTTACGTTGAATCTCATATTAATGTCTTCCCAAAAGAGCTCAACTGAACCTCGTCTCTTGCTCCTCGGAGAATCGTTCCAGACCAAATTTTGTATTATTATTTTTACACTCCGATCGAATCGTAGCGTAATTATACATTTTCGATATATCATGGAACATTGAAATTGTTTTTTTTTCCAATTCCTTGATAAAAGACTTCGAATTACTTTTCATTTTAATTAAATCGTGCAATTTTAATGGAACTTCGATCATAATTGCTTACAATTAATATTAATTGTAATTGAACTTTAAATTACTTTTAATCGTAATAAAATATAATTATTTTATGCTAACGAATACATACTTCGAATTATTTTTAATTACAATTACGAGTCAAAGTAATAAATAATTTATGATTAATATGACAATTTGAAGTAATTCAAAGTCTACACTCGTTTGCGGAAAATAATTGATTTTCGTTATATTCTACTATTGTAATTTTGGAATTCCACCAAATAAAAATTATTTTTCATTGCCAAATTTTTTAAAAATTTCGAAATCAATGCTGATTTCTTTCATCATTGAGGAAATCTTTCAAAAGAGAAAGATTTCTCTTTTGAGAAATGACTTTTGATCGTATAATATAAATTACAGAAAATAATTGAATTATTTAATAAAATAAATAATTATAAGACGAAAATAATGATTCAATAGATTATTCACGAAAATGTATTAATATTAAATAAGAAAAAATATATATTTATTCAAATTCAATTATTATAATTAATTATTATAAAAAATGAATATTTATTTCAAGCGAGTATAAACTTCTAATTATTTTTAATTGCGCTTCCAATGATTATTCATTTGGAGCGTAATTAATTAAGATCGCAAAAATCGGGCTTTACATTTCTTTTTTTAATTCGACGTAAAATAATTTTTCTTTTTACGGCGCTCCGTTTCTCGCTACTCTCGCCTTTACTTCCCGTCGAATTTTCCATTTTTCCCTTTCCCCTCGCCTCTTTATATTACCGAATGTTCATTCGTGCGCACGGTAAAACTTTTCCGCTGTTTCAACTGCGATAAGAAAATCGGGATAATCCTTGGGATACTAAACTTTATATCGCCCCGCGTAAAAATAAAATAAACTTTCACCGTTTTTTTTTCTTTACTATTTTTTTTTTCCAGCACGAATCCATACTTCGTGCAACCGAGGGCTTTAGTGTGATAACGAATGACGAATGGCAGGAACGAGTGCTCGAGTGTGTTTCGCCAGCAGGCCCTTTCAATTTTGTGATCCATATGGTAACGTTTTGAATGTATTGATTGGAATCTCAACTCGTCCTGACGATCGAATCGTTAATTTTTTTTTTCATTTATCTTTCATTCCATGAAATATTTATTAACGACTAAATCCGGAAGAATCGAAATCGAAAAAAAGAGGATACACAGGAAAAGAGTTTTTTTTTCATAGATGATTTTCAAAAAACAGAAGAGAACAATCCGGAGCCGGATAAAAAGAATTTTAACACTTTTTTATGAACTCGATTTTTTATTTGCATTTTTTTACGTGTGGAAAATAAATTGGATATCTCGTAAAAATAAGGCTTTATAAAAGCTTCTTTCGAGCTATTAATATCAGAAAAGCCTCAAATAAACATTTAAAAACCTTTATTCCAGAAATCTCTAAATTACTAAAACAGGACAAGAATTTTGGAATTTTAGGCGACGGTCCGGTATAAACAAATTTGAATAAATCGTTCGTAGTATTTAAATTATTAAACTCGATTTTTCGTTAACGAGTAAAAAATTGATGAAAAACACGACGGTATTAAAAATATATATTACATTTACAAATGCTTCCGAAAAGTGCACATATTTATTAATATACAAATAACTATAAAATCAATGAATAATAACAATTAATTAAAAAAACTATAACAAATAATTTCTAAATATAATAATTAATATAAAAATATTATAAAAACATAATAGAATAACTTAACAATAAAAAGTAATTGTTTACTGTCAAGGTAACAAACTACAATAATTTTTGTATTCCTGAAGGGCTGATCTAACAATATCAGTAACAATTATCCAATACCACTAAAAAAAACTACGAGCACCAAAAAAAAAAAATCGTTGAAATCTTCATTTTTACTTAAGCACGAAACTCTTCTTTGCTCTTCTTCACGTGTATCCAAGTCTCGTTAAAAAACTCGAATTCCTCCGCTGACATGTCCAAAAAAAAAGTTTTCGACAACAATCCTCCAGGGTCCTCCAAAATTGGCATCGAATCGAGTTAAAAATGGAAAAAAAATTCCCAAATATAAAAAAAGGAAAAAAAAAAAAAGAAAAAATCGTGTACGTCCAACGAAAGGTATATTAGCCGAACAGATCGAATTGGGGACGTCACGGGGATTACAGGAATTAGGGAGAACGCGAGCGAAAACATGCGCAACAAAACCGCCGGTGAGAGCGAGTTAGCGAATGAGAGACAAAAAGAAAAAGGGAAAAAAAAGAGCACGCACACCTACAAAAAAATGGAATAAGAGGTCGGTGGGGTGTATCGAAGCGAAGGTCCGAAAAAGGGCGGAAACGCGTTAACGTTGTTCAAGCGCGTACAGCGTGTGTACGTGTAATCCGCGCCTCGTAAATTAGGCTTCTAGCTGGGAGCAATTGTGATATCGAGAGAACCGATGGAGAAGGCTAAGGGGATGAGAGCGAAAGGGGATTCCATAGGGTATAAAGGTTCGTACAGCGAAGAGGGGGGGAGGCCTCGGGGGGAAGGTTTGGGGCGTTAAGCCGTGAGCTTACGCGATCCTTTTAAGAGGATACCTAATCCACATTCAATGCTCGACACGATGCTTCGCGGGCTAGTAATGGCTCCAAGTTGGACCTCTGGTACGTAACGCTTCGGAGAGATGGCGCTCTTTCGCACTTTCGCCCTCTGGTGGACGCGTCGGTGTAACTAATGTGCGATTATTCGTCGTTACCGTTTTTGCATATACCGTTAGGCACATTTTGACGGCTAGCATCGTTAAACGTCATTCAAAGATTCGGAAAAAACGTCAGACATGTTGGATGACGAAAACTTCGATACATTACCGATGGGTAATGGGAGAATCGATTTTGTATCGTTTTTCACTATTATTTCAATTTTTTTAACATCTGTAATAATTATATTTTTTTAATTAAAACGAAAATTATTTTTTATTTCATTGGTTTCTTGAATGACAATTCGATGGGTTCGGTAAAACGATGTATTGGGTTGGGAAGGAACACACCGAAATATTATAATGTTTCCAAACGATTAGAAATTCGATTTTTTTTTGCCCATATGTTTTGCAATTTTTTCTAGCCTGTGGAACGGAACCGCTCACCGACTGGAAAACGAGTAGGTCAAACTTCAAATACGTTTTTCCGTAAACGCAGTTTTACGGGACTCTTTGGCTTCAACGGATGAACCGATTCACACGAATTTCCGCGCAATCGAAAGGGAACTCAATTTGCGGAGCCATCAGGAAAACGATTTTTGTCGAAATTTGATTTAGAAATAACTTTTCCGTACGTTGAAGCTGAAAAAGAAAAACGGGCATGATAATTGGGCTTATTTTTTTTCTGACGACTGGTATTTTGTTATCCAAGGATTTTTTTTCAGAAAATTCAATATGATAAAGTACTCAAAAATTTAGTCTAGTTTAATAATCCGATATAAATTTTATCAATTATCAAACTAATGGAAATCTTATCAGTTATCAAAATGCTATAAATCTTATCAGTTATCAAACTGATAGAGATCTTATCTGTTATCAAACTGATAGAGATCTTATCTGTTATCAAACTGATAGAGATCTTATCTGTTATCAAACTGATAGAGATCTTATCTGTTATCAAACTGCTATAAATCTTATCAGTTATCAAACTGATAGGAATGTTATCTGTTATCAAACTGATGTAAATCTTATCAGTTATTAAACCGATAGAAATCTTATCAGTTATAAAACGGATAGAATTCTTATCAGTTATCAAACCAATAGAAATCTTATCAGTTATCAAACCGATAAAAACCTTATCAATTATCATTATACTGTTAAAATACCAGTTAAAAAAATCTACGAAAGTCTCGGTCGAATTCAAACGGCTAATAAAGACCTCAGAAGTTACGACGTAAGTAACCTAGCCTTCTCCCCGTGTATTCGAGAATGGAATATTTGATCGAAGAATGCAAGATGGTTGGCCTTAGGGAGTTTCGGTGTGCGCGAGATGGTCGGAAACGAGTGGAAAGCCCGATCACATATGTATGCGAGCAAATGCGGTATTACGTTAATACTCGTCCGATCGTATATGCACGAAGAGTATTATTCCCCTCCAGGTGGATAGGTGGCGCGCATTGTGGACGAAATTTTCAGAGTGGGAGATTGACGAGTTCCCCGTCACTCTCTCTCTCTCTCTCTTTCTCTCTCTCTCATGGTAGTCCACAATGCGTGAATATGCCGGAAAATACACTCGCACACGTACGACCCCAAACACGTGCAAAAGAGCTTTACATACTGTACGAATATCGTCGCAGGGCCTTCCCATTATACATTTGGTGGTAGGTACGCCACGTGACGTCCTGATGAACGTAAGGTCGGAACGGAGGTTCTTCAGCAATGTTGAGGGGATGTCGGTTCAGCCTTTTTATCGGAGAGCAACCAAAGTGCATCCCTTCTCGCACGGGAGGTACTATGGACTCGGGAGTACCGAGGGTGATAAAGGGGGATGAAGGAGAGCACGAATCCGCAAGTGCAACGACCTGAATCCCAACGATCTCGCTGCACGCCAGATACCGGTGTAATCGGGCGAGTGAGCACAACGGAGAGAGGAAAAGAGAGAGAGAGAGAGAGAGAACGTGCTAGTAAGATAAAGCTACATGACATATGGTACACTGGAGTGACATGTCACATTCCCCGACGTATATATCACAAGTATTATAAAATTGTTGACGCGCACCCATCCGAATACTAAGCAATATCCATTTCAAACGATTTTATGACGGCCGTAACTCCTGAAAAATAAACCGGCTTTTTTCGGAACTTTTTACGAGTGGCGATCGTCACTTGTTGGTTAGGTACTGTGTTAAACCTTACGTGATCACCGGGCTCCGAATTATCGCACGCGCAATTTTAATCTAGAATTAATAAAAATTATTTTTTCCAATTATATTCTTATTCGGAAAGGTTCTAACTAATATTTTTAATTTTTATGGGTCGTTTGGAATGATACTAGCAACGTGGCAAATGTTTAAACATTGCTGGGGTTTTAGTGGTTAAACATTTTTAGGTATATTTGGATATACGGTTGTTGTTTTGTTTAGGGATATTTAGGATATTTAAGTTCAAGTGGTTTTAATTTCTGCTGGTGTTTCGTACACCTCTTTGGTCATTTATGAAGTGTTATGGTTAGTACTTGGTGTCAGTCTGGTCACTCCACTTTATCTGTTTCGTTTTTGGAAAGCTCTGCCTCCTGGGGGAACGTTTGAAGTGTTTGGGAAAATTTATTTTTATAGAATAAGAAAAACGATTGGAAAATCGTTTACATATTTATTCACGACTGTTTTTAAACCAGCACCAAATTCCATAGTTCCAGCTCCAGTCAGGTTCATTTAGGTATATCTAGGAATATATTTAGTAATTTTATTTTCTGATGTTTTTTTTTCGTACATATTCATGGTCAATAACGATACTACGATAAAATTCGAAGTGTTGGCGTCAAAATAATTTATCTGGACTTATCCTAATAATAAACAATGTTCTTTTTCAATGTTTTTTGGAAGGAAGTAAAAACACAACATTCTAAAAAATAAACCATTTTTTTTCTATTTTTTCAATGTACCCTAATTGGTTGAAAGGAAATATTTGTCGTTTTGATTTCTGAAGTTGCGTTCTCAATGCTCATGTATAATCCCATGTCTGACATTTGACGATTGTTACTATATTACGGTCTGAAAAACCCCTTCGTCCTTGAAGGACCTTCGGGAACCTCGGAAACGCGTTTGACCTCGAAGGACCTTCGGAATGCCAGCTGCAAGTCCGTAAAGTAATTTCCCATCGTATAGTCCAAGTAAATCTTCCACGGAAGATTTTTATTCATTCCTCTTGATGTTTCAATAAAATTTCTATAAATTGGGAATAAAAATATTGACATTTATCGGATACAAGACGAGAGACTTATTTTCAAAAATCCTCGTTTCTTCACCCCATTTCTCTCGAGCTTTCGAAATTCCTCAGATTGGTTCTCATCAAAGGCAATAAAAATTGAACCAGAGTTTCTTTTTCATCATTTTTCATATAGAACAGGATCTTCAGCAGATGGCTGGTATTGGGTTGGAAGAACTTGGCGTGTTAAAGGGACCAATCGCTGGAGGACCGAGGGATTGAATCTTGGTGCGTTTAAGCTATGGATTACGGACTGGTGGTGAAGACGAAGTCCTCCATGAAGGATAAAAGACGATCAAGAGTCCATCGGGTAGAAAAATGATGTACAGAAATGTGGAAAAATATTTTCGTCAGAATTCTACGAAAGTAACAAATGAAAATAAAGGAAAAATCATTCAGGGCCCAATAAGGGCTCAGCGTGGGTTGGGAGATCGAACAAAGAAAGACAGGGATGGTGAGAGGAGAGCGAAACTAGTTTGGAAAAGGTTGATGGTAAGCGGAAGTAGGAAAAAGGTGAAAATGTAATGGTGCTCGGGGACGGGAGCGAATGAAATTCGTCCGGGTACGTGAGATGGCTCGCGTGACTCGATAACTTTCATATTCGTGTCACGCTCAACCCGTGTTCTCTCAGTCCGCGTAAACACACAAACACACACATGCAAAAAAGTATGCACACGTAGGAATTTTCTTATTTTTATTGAATGTTCTCCATGCAGGCGATACGAGATGGAAGAGACTTTTTGGATGCATGCAGCGCGTTGAATTTATGCACTCGTATCCGCCAGGTAAATAAGAAAGTTCTTATCGGGTAGCTGATATAACACGAACATGCATATCCCCATTCTTTTTACTGTTCTTCCTCTTCATAATTTCATCTTTCCAGTTTACTCCTCGATGATTGTTCCCGTATCAAAGTTGAATAAAAACGAGCCGGTTCAACGAAACTTTGATATCGGGTCCACCATACGATACGTTGGATCGTACCCTGACTCCGCGACATACAGAACCTACGAAATTACGAAAATGTCAACGTACCAAAACTTTTTGAAAGGTCATTCGAGCTACCGATGAAAACGAGCTTTTGGCTTATACGAAAGTCTCATTGTACGATCGAACCTGGACTCTTTGACGCACCGATGTTTGGGAATGAGGATATTCAGGAAGTCTACTTAGGTACCAACGAGATTATCAATCTCTATGCGTTTGGGTTGGTGGGACGGAAAGAGAGGAAGGAAAGAGAGAGAGCTGCGCAAACTCTTCCCCTTCCCTCACTCCTCTCTCAGTCTTCATCTCCCCTGGGTCTCGTTCGTTCCCTGAACTTTCCATTATGCACTCGCGAAGTCCAGCTTCGTTGTGTGCGCCACACCGCGGCGGCGTCGGAGAATACAACCCTTTATTTATAGAGGTGCGATAAGTCAGGTTACCCATGGGCTGCTATAGGAAAAGGGGTTGTTCGAA
Organism: Ophioninae sp. A BG-2022a; assembly: GCA_030523105.1. Taxonomy (NCBI): domain Eukaryota; kingdom Metazoa; phylum Arthropoda; class Insecta; order Hymenoptera; family Ichneumonidae; species Ophioninae sp. A BG-2022a. Next base: position 11,586 of record JAPYZI010003124.1, on the reverse strand, counting down.
AGGGTCGCGAGGGTGAGAAAGCCCTCGCTAGTCGGAGGGTGGAGAAAGCTTGAACAGGGAGGTTTCTACGCTGCAGGCTTTCCGGCACCGTTGCTTCGTTGAGCGCGTTTCGCATCAGGGGAACGAGTACGTGTTTGGTCAGACGTAAACTAAACTCCCGGGAACGATACGTGACCTCACTCCCGAGCGGGGGTGTTGTCGCGTCTATGGATAGAAAGAGATAAAGCGAGAGAAAGAAAGAGAGGGGGGAGGGGAGAAAGAGGAAACTCGTGTCCAACGGGTTGATAATAACGAATGCTTTTAATTCTCAATCTCGTATCGTCACTTCTCTCCCTCGCTACTTCCGGTGCCGCTATTCCTTGCCCCCCCCCCCCCCACCCCTGATTGATATTGATCGATGTCATCAAAACGGAGCATCCTTCTCGTGAAATCAATCCCACGATGGGTCATAGTCCGTCACTTTGCCACATCACGCCCATAGAGATACAAATTGAAGAGGGACAAGGGGGGGGGGGGGGAGACGGTGAGGAGATTATCAATGATAGAGTGGGAGCATCCTGATAAGCCTGGATATGTTGATTGTCAGGTGCTTCAATGTTTGTCGACGATGAATGTTCATTGGCCTCCTCAAATCGCTACGGACCAAATGATCGATCGCACTTGGATAGGTTACGAACTCCAACGGTGGACCATCTTTTGATCAGTTGATTTCGAATTGAAGGTATTAGTGGATTGAACGTTTGGAAAAAGTTGTAGCAGGAAACGAGGAATGGAGGATTTATGAGTAGAGGTAATTAGTTTTATCATTGTTTAATCATTCGTAATTGTTATTTTTTCAAATTTGAGTTTTTATTTATGTGAAATTCGAGAATGTTGGAATGGGCTTGAAGTTTTATCGGTAACTGTACATCTGGTCCAATTGATCGGAGAAAGTATTTGTGATTTTTAAAAAATTCAATTAATATTTATTTCAACGAACTTGAATTTAATTGAAAACCAAATAAAAATTGAATATATTTTGAGGTTTTTGATAATCGTTGATTAAATTATCGTTAAAGTAAACAAAACAAACTCATAGTGTTTTATTCAGCAAAAGAATTTGTGATTTTTTAAATTTAATTAACTTTAATTTGAACGACCTTGAATTTAATTGAAAACCGAACAAAAATTTAATATATTTTGAGGTTTCTAATAATGATTGATTAAATTATGTCTAAAGTAAATAAAACAAACTCCTAATGATACAATATTGTATTATTATTCTATCAAGAATTATCAGGCCTCAAATTTTCAACAATTTTCATGATTTCAAGAATTTTAAATATCCATCAAGAAATCCTTTAAGGTATTCGAATTCATTCGGTAGCTTTAATTTCTTTTTATTTGGTTCTCAAAAGTCTTTATGGCAATGTCGAGTACTCACTTTTCCCCCATTGGCTGACTCTCTCTTTTTCACCTTTTCTTTTCCTTTACCCATTGATCGAGGGAGCTTGCGGAGATTCTTTTTTTTTTTTTTATTCGTAAAAGTGGAAACAACGAGTTTACGGAATCGCTGCCGAGGTACTCGGGGACCGATCAATTAAAATGCAATATCTGGATAAAGGGATTTTTTTTCGAGCTTTCACGTCAGAGCAAACTGAAAAAGCAGAAGAGCGAAAGAACGAGGGTGGAAGGGTACGAGAGGGCGAGGGAGAAAAAGGAAAGGGTGGGTAAAGCTAAATATATATTAAAATCGGCTAACGTTTCGTTGACCAATGCGTACGTTTTATTATATACATATATATATATATATATATATATATATATTTTTTTTTTTTTTCATCGTTGCTATATACGATCCGGATGAAAAGTCCTATTTTCCCAACGTTACAGTCCATTTTTACGTATTCCCTCGTAAGCTATAAGCCCCTCCGCGATTGCAATTTCCCTCCGCCCGATTTTCTATTTCTTTTTATTTATTTATACTTTTTTTTTTATTATTCACGAATAGTTTTTTACTAATCCTCGTATACGTGCGTTTTCGAAGCTTCGAAGAGAAAACCACACGAAATTTGATCGATCAATTTCAACGTGCCCGAAGGGCGAAGCTTGCTGCAATTTAAGGGGAAGATTATTGTTTGCTTTTTACGATGTTTTTCGTGGTTTACGAGCTCGTACAATAATGACCGAGACTGCTCGAAAAAAAATTCAAATCCATGTATATTTTTCAAATTTACGAAAAAGCTCGGGATATTCCGTTTATTAAGCAGTAAAAGTTCGTAACGATGATTGACGTATTCTGTTCATGCATAAATTACTCCAAAAAGTGTCCGTCATCATTATTTTCCTTGGGTGTTAGAATAGCGAAGGTAAAATGAAGATTGAAGGGAGCTTTTTCAATCACGACGAGGCAATGTTATTTCTGGTTTATATCTTGGCGTGGAGAAACGTCAATCGAATATTCACGTCTGCATGTTTCATGATGAAGAGGCAGGAGGGGGGGGGGGGGGGGGCAACCGAATCCAAAAGCGATTCGAATTAGTGTCACGATGAAAATTCCAGTTTAAATCATAGCTGTAGGATTTATTCCGTCCTCCGTTAAAAGCATTCGTTTTGATGGAGGTTCGCATTGAAGATGCGGTATTAACTTGCCAGAATAGCGCCAACCTTCGTTACGAAAATGTTAACCGCAACGCTAACGAGGAGCTCCTACTCGAACGATTCCAATTTCGAGCAAATGAATTCTCGTCTCGATTGTTATAATCGACTTGCCAATTATCTTGACGGAAAAAAAAAATCAATTTTCTCAACAGTCGGAGGTAAGTCGCTTTTGGGTAGCTTCCCAAAGATAGCAATGTGGAAGGCTACATTGAAGGAAACTTCATCCATGCGTTGGCAGAAAAATGCCATTTGGTTTTACAAAATTGCGCGAAAGAATATTATTTTTTCAATGGAAAATAGTATTTTGGTTACTTAGATAATCTTTGAATATCAAATACTCGAACGACATTGGTAAAGCTTGATAAAAAATGTACTGACATTCGAACGAAATTATTTCGTAAAAATAATCCAATGTTTTTTTTCATTTTTGTAACGAGAAAGTATTTGAGTATGATACTTAGAGAGTATTTTTATATCGACTTCTGTGGGGGAAAATAAATTGAAATTTAGATTGGAATTAATAAAAACAAATTAGAACAAAATCATTTAGACCTACGTTGAAATGACAATATCTTTGTGGGGAAAAAGTATTTGAGTGATACTCGGACACTTCTAAGCACCCAGTACGGATTTGGATTCATCGCAATATGGGAGGCTAGATCGAAGACTAACTGATATGAAAACAATGTTATTTAATTATTTAAAAAATATTAATCATCTCCCCAACGAAAAAGTATTCTTAGAAAAAATATTAATCATCTCCCCAACGAAAAGTCTTGATACATAAAAAGTCTCGTTTTGAAGATACATTTATCGTACTAATCTTACAACAAAATAATTTAAGACCTCCATGAAATAAAAAAGCATTCACTATTAATAAAACATTTCAGTGCCATAAAACCAAAATGGTTTTGGGAGTTTCTTCGAAATCCTGATATTTTAAATATCCTTCGTTTCCTGTAAAATTTTCATCGAAACGAAATTTGAAACGATTCGAATGTTTTTTATTCCAAGGGATGATCGAGTTAAAAAAAAAAGAACATCCCATAAAGAAAAAACGAGCGAAACTCCCATACGATAAAAAAAAAAGGGAAACAAAGGGACAAAAGTTGATCCACGTCAGAGGGTGGCAAAGAAGTCGCGAAGTGGTGGGGGAACGAGAACGGAGAAGGGAGGAATTCCTTCGATCGATGAGCTCGTGGTGACCCGTATTCATCATTACGCATCTCGAGAGCACACACGGTACACAAGTACTTGTTCATAACAGGCTCTCAACTGGCTGCAGCTGCGAGCTCTTTCAGCCCTCGTATATTGACTCGTTCTTGCCTGACGATGTGCCCTAGAAGAGGCCTCCCATAGCTCTTCGTTTCTACACTAGCTCGGGCCCTTTTTTCTCGCACTTTCGTTATCAGCGAAATTACTCTCGGCTCCCGATTCGTTTCGAGTCGTTTTTTCTGTTTTTTTTTTTTTTCATCTCTTTTTCCCGTCCATTCAAAGTAGTTTTTTTTCCTTCTTTTTTTCTTTTTCACGTTCATTCAGAGTCGTTTCCATTTTGACACGAGCCTTTTATGCGCTCTTCGATTTTTTATTATTATTATTATTTTTTTTATTTATTTTTATTTATCGGATATCGGTACACTCAACTGATTGGAAACGTACGGAACGAATCGAGGAATATTGCACGAAAAAGAACTCCATTTGCGATGCGTGCTGTCAGGCATCAAAAGATTTGTTGTTTTCTTTTTTTTTTTTCACGTTCTTGGAAGTTGTACATAATTGGCAAACGTCCAATATGTAGAAAGAGGGAGAAGAGGGAGGAAAAGGGAGTAGGAAATTAGTGAAATCCGAGCTGGTCCAATACTTGGATGGGTGACCGATCGATCGTCATTATTACTAGAGCACATAAAAAACGTAAAAAACGTTAACGTAAAAAAAAAAGATACGGCCGTTTGTGCCGCAAAAAAAAAATGTATATTCAACTCTCAAGGTCATGAAAATTTATGGGGTATTTTCCTTTGATCTAGAACTATGAAATTTATCAAGTAATAACGTTTTATACTATAAATATAAGGAAAAATTTCAAAACTATAAATTTGTAATAAAATCTTTTAAAAATCTCGGAAAATACTCTCAAGGTCATGAAAATTTATGGGATATTTTCCTTTGACCTAGAACTATGAAATTTATCAAGCAATAACGTTTTATACTACAAATATAAGGAAACATTTCAAAACTATAAATTTGTAATAAAATATTTTAAAAATCTCGAAAAATACTCTCAAGGTCACGAAAATTTATGGGATATTTTCCTTTGACCTAGAACTATGAAATTTATCAAGTAATAACGTTTTATACTACAAATATAAGGAAAAATTTCAAAACTATAAATTTGTAATAAAATCTTGAAAAAAATCTCGGAAAATACTGCGAGACTGGATATTCATGAACTATTTATAATACGTACCTACAAATTTCTCCGTGTTTTCGGACAGTGGGTAAGTGTGCGCACTTCATTTATCCCAATCGATATTTTCTCCCTTTAATTAATTCACGATCGTTGCAAACTCAGGACAGGAAAAAAAAGAAACACGAGACACTTTGAAAAATGGGGACGAGTTCATTTCCGAGGTTTCCCGAAAAACCGATAAATTTACGTGAAAACTCTTGGTTAAAGGAGGTACGCGGAAACTCCCGAAAGTTGGTCCACTTACAACGCCGCAGTTTCGCAGCTTTTGCCCCCTTCCAGTACTTCCCTTTAGTAGAACACACTTAGCTGCTGTTCTCCCGAACTGGAAAAGCTCTCGCATCACCCTGGCCATCATATCCAACAGACATACACGACCAAGACTTTCGCCCAACCCAGCGCATTGCAAAGTCACTTACAAGTTTTCCGATGGGGGGGTTGGGGGGGGGGGGGGGGGGGGGGGGGGGGGGGGGGGGGGGGGGGGGGGGGGGGGGGGGGGGGGGGGGGGGGATGCTTACGAGCAGTATCATAGTGAAGGGTCTGCGTGACAGGAAGTTCGAAGGTGTTCGACCGTCGACGTAGCCAATGAGTGTGAGCCAAGATATTTCGATCGCTAACAAGCCTGCGTAAATTTGGAGGTAAAAAAAAAAACCAGTATGATGTCACCGCCTCTTTCTTATCGAAATTTCGTGACGCCAAAGTCCGAATTTCACACCCAATTAGCACGTGTCAAGTTTGAGTTTTTTTTTTTTTTTGTTTCAATCGAATTGACAATCCAAGCGAATAATTGACATGGCGTCTCTGATAAAAAATAAGGATTTTTATATTGGCTTATTTGAAACTTTCCGTATCAGGAAAATCTGAAATTTACCTTTGAAGACCTTTTTTTTTTTGAGGAAATCTTAAGGAGGTTGTCTCAATGGAATCAAGGTTTCGGCTTCGGAAGGAAAGATCAGTTTAAATAGCTTTTATTAAATCGTTTTGTGGTTTTTTAATTCACTAAACTCGATTGAAATAATATTTGAATTTGAAAGTATTTAATAATTGTTATATTTTACATTTAAAAATTGTTCAAAACTTAAATATCGACGATCAGTTGAAAAATATTTTGTATTTTTTTTTCGTTCGAGAGATGTATTGAATGAAAAACAGATAATTGTACGTTTTTTTTTTAGTATTATAATTACAGTTTTGAAAGATCGTATTAATTTTGGCAATTTTGAAAAATAAAGTTACGTCAAACTGTTACAAAACGTTCAATTTTCCGATCGATTATGCGTATCTGATATCGTTTGTTAATAACAAATGGTTAAACACATTCAGTCGTACGATGGAATATGGTATATTCTGTTGGATTTTATGGGGGTCGTGAAAATAAAAATTGTGTCTGAATTTAAGAGGTACGGTGAAAAGTAAAAAAAAAATCGGTCATCGCTCGAGGCAACTCAAATCGAAGAGGAAGGTTCAACATATGGATTCAGGATTGAAAGTAAACTTATGGTTACCACTATATAGCCACTAGACAAACTTTAAACGTGTTTTTCTGGAAACTATGTAACGTGTGCTTTTGAAAATGCTGTAAGCGATTTTCCGTCATCCAATGCTCGGATTTATTTGAAATTAAATATAATTGTTTCTAAAAATTGTTTATCAACGATAACAATTATGTAATTTTTTATTAACTAAAAAACAAAAGATAAATATTTTTCACATTATCGAAACGACATTAAAAAACTACAAAACCAATTTTCGTCAATATTATTTATTTCGAAAAAAAAAAAAACTTTTTTTGTGCGTTTAAATCAACTGGTTTATCAAAATCAAGTATACCTTTGAACTGTTCGCTCAAATTCCATTCAATGGTTCTTGATCATAATTATTTATAATATCTATAATAATAAATATATATTTATTAAATTATTCACGTAACTTTGTTAATAATAGTAAATATCAAAAAAAAATCTGCAATTATCGTATTTTTTCTTTAACAGTAATTATTTTAAAAAATCTCTAATCAAGCCTCAAAAAAAAAAAAAACCAAATCCCTTAAAGTAATTCGATCTCCACGATAATTCTATCTCGATAAATGAAATCCTTAATTATCGGAGAGTTTGAAAAAGATCTTAACTGCAAATTGGCGTTAAGCATCCGAGTTGGGAAAGTACCCCATCAAAAAATCGTATTTTCGAAACGTCGAGTTTACTCGAGACCCTCAAGACCGGTTTTCATCGTTTCCCTATGTTCCTGCTTTCACCCCCTCCTGCCCCCTCCACAATCTTATCGTTCCCGAATATTCTCTATATTCTCCCTTGTCGTACATTTCGTCCACGTGGTTGGGGGAACACAAATTTAACGATCGTATCACGAAAAGCTGTGCACCGAGTCACCTGTTTTATTTCGATCGATGTATCGGGACGTTCATAAAAAATGTGTGGATTCAACGTGTTTACACATATTATTTCGTCGAATAAAGCTCAAATGAGTTGTATAAAAGGAGTTTGGTATCCTATGGGATAAGTTGGAGCACGAGCACACCTCGTAAAACCTCCCGAGAAATAGACCTGTGTGTAAAGTAGAAAGAGAGACAGCGAGGGGGGGGTGGGGGGGTTAAAGTGTATATAAAGTGAACGTTGACAGGGGAAGGCTGGCCTCTGTCTCCCTCGATCGAATTTTATCGAGACGATGCAACCCAACCCTCATTCGGTCCAAGTTTGCAACGTATGGATGTACCCATATGCATATATATAGGAATATACGTGTACAGTCTCACTCAAAAGTACAAGACACGTAATTTATCTAACCGGACAAAAAATCGTATATCTCGGCGAAAAACAATTGTACACTAATTTAGCAAACGGGTTTTCGAAGTGTACGAAGCTAGATTTATTTTTCTGTTTTATTATTATTTTTACGATTTTTTATTTAGTCGCTACACGTTATTTTGAAAACGCCAGTTTTTCCATGGTTTTTATACTTTGTGAAATTGCACCCTGGGAATCGAAGATAGTGATAAGATAATAATGATAATAATGGGGATAGGTTAACAATGAGTGATAATGATAAGTTAATCGTCATAAGTTAATAATTAGTGATAATGATAGGTATAAATTAATAATGAGTGATAATAATACTATGTTAATAGTGATAAGTTAATAATGTTAAGTTAATAATAATAGTGATAAGTTATTAATAATCATGATATAATAATAATAATCGTTTAGTGATAAGTTCTTTGAAAAGTTTATCGTCAGCTGTAGTTTAGTTTTGTTAAAGTTTGACAAAATTTTCTTTTGCTATCCACTGCGTGCACGATAGTTTTGAGTGAGACTGTATATATATATATATATATATATATATATATATATATATATATTCACGCTACGGACATTCCCTGTCTTGTTTTACGATCCCGTTTTGTACTGGCCGTTAAAATAAAACGAGGGTGGGAAACCGACTTTCTTCTACACTTGGGTCCGAAGCATGTTCTACGGTGACTATCTTGAGAATACGAGAACAATGTACCCACCCGTAATATAGTTGCGTGCGAGACATTTCAGCTTTACAGATGTTTGCCGATTTTTTTTTTATTGTGGTTTATACGGGCGAGCGCGTATTTGTGTAAAATTGGAAAAGTGTCGATTAATTTGACGAGTCCAAAGTAAGGGTTACGTTAAAACAGGTTATTTCGAATAATGTTTATTACGTATACGATGTTTAATGGTAAAACAGTAGTAATCCAGATGGTTATTTTAGATACGTTGTGGGACATCTTTGATTTTAGGGAAATTAAGGATACACTTCATTTTAGCCCTTTTTTTTATCTCAGAAAAAAGATTTTCTTTTTTCCTGTAAATAATATTGGATAAATCTTGATTTGTCTTGTTTTTTGGTATCATGTTTCAAATGTAAAAAAAAATGTGAGTTTCGTTTTATACAAGTAAATAAATACACTGCCAATAAGTAAAAAAAATTCAAATAAAAAATACAAGTAAAAAAAATACACTGAAAGCCTTCAATAAAAATATAATAAAAATATATATAAGATCAAGGAAAACCATGACTGTTGGCAAATGACGAATTTTTTTTCGCGTTATTTCTGCAGTTACGTAAAAATTACTTGAATTATGAAAATAACAAAAGCAATTTGATTTTTTCGGTGTGCTTGAATTCGTCGAATGTAATTTCTTAAGTTTGCTCGAGTTTCCAAGGTTTTTCAACTTCGTTCTAGTTTTTGTCGTAATTTCTTTTTTATTCGATAATGTTTCTTTTATACTTCTGAAAGGTACGACCGGATGCCTCATCGATTTTTGGATAACGCGATATCCGTTAAATATACTCTCGTTATCGATAAAGTGGTAAAGCCATTTTGCAATCCACAAGCTCATCGCTAATGTTTGGAGGAAATGTATCCCGCCATTGTACATCGTTAAATTTCACGAGATTGCAAATTTTATTAGTTTCATTAACTAGATTTGAACTGCGAATGAGCCACGATTTTACGGTCCATTTAAATAATCTAATGGATCGATAAAGTGTACGGGGATTGGAGAAACGCACATCGTAGATCGATCGTACTCACGAGAGAAGCTGAAATGACTCGGGGAAATGACAATCGCAAACGATTCAGGCCAATTAATAATATTATATTCTTTGAATATTCAAGGGATGGAAATTTCGTTATGCAGTTTGAAATTCATCCGGTTAGATGCGAGACTGAGAACGAGGTTTCAATACGAAGACAGTTGGCGAGTTTCGAATGGTCGTCCATCGTTGTAGCACGAATGTTCTTGAGAACTGCGAACGGAGCAATTTCGTCGCCAATCTTGTACTAAATCGGATTAAACTTCGGTGACAATTAAGAGGCCATCGATTTTTCCAAATTTCCAGGGAAAAAAAACAAATTTTCGGTTCATTGGATAAAAACGTGTACGGCTACTTTTTTCTAAGGAAATCCTGAGGGACTAGATTCGAGTACGAGTACATAGTGGGACTCTTTTGCGAAGATGCCTTGTAAAGAAAATTCGATTTTCAATGAAAACCCGGGAGAAAAGTCGTTTATTACAAAGTCAGTCCGTCAGTCAGTTACAAAAACAATCTGTTTGGCAAGTGCGTGTACGGCTAACTTTTTTTCTGAAAACCGTTAGAGAGTAGATTCGAACACGAGTTGGTAGCTGAAACTTTCCTTCAAGATGCTTCGTACAGAAAGCGTCAATTTTCGTACGTGATTACAGACGAGCGTCGATTGTCCGAAAAACACGTCGACAAAAGATTCTCTTGGGCGAAAGAAACGTTTGGATCGCGATGGGGATAACGTAATTTTTCCGGAGGAAACTTCTTTTCCGGAGGGTCTCTCATCAATCATACTTTGTCTAGCTTTACCGATGTACTAATCCATCAAGCTTTGAAACACCTGATAAACATGCACGTCTAGGGTTGTTTCCAGATTATGCCGTGTAATAGGCGGAAAATATGGCTCGGAGATGTCCGGTAATTATTAATAATGGAAGTGACCAGACTATTTATTAATAACGAAGCATCATGACTTATAACACGTAACGAGTCTTTATTATTTTTCAACGTTTTCTTCCAAATAGTTTTTTCGTTTCGTCGTACACGCTCTTGTCGAACAGACCGTAGTATATTGCATAACGAAATCAAAGAAACCCATAGTCCATCACGTACTATATTGTTCTTGATCGTAAAATTTCTACAAAAGATTTTAAGGGAATGACGAACACGTTCCTAGCCACATCGAAATTTCAAAATCTAATTTCTCCCACATTATTCAACCGCTTTGCATGAAATTTATTACGTATATGCAGGACGCTTGCTCTAAGAGGAACGTCCTCGGCATTTACCAAAATTTTGAAAGTAATTGTGCAGGTTGTGGTTACCATGGGAGCAATTGCGAGCTACGATCCATCGTATTGCACTTTCATAAATTTCCCGAGCATAAGCCTCTCAAGCGATCAAAAGTACACATTTTGAGCTTTGTTTCATCTATTTTTTACGTAAATGTACCACCAGAGCTCAAAATCTTATCGACCATCAAGAAAATTCAGTTAAACGATTTTCACACTGGCGGCACAGCGGTTCGCATTCTCCGTTTTTACCGACCGCGCTTGCATCGTTCCGAAAAATTAATATACTTTTTGACTTGGTACTTGTCACTTGTTCACCGCGCTAGTTCGTAACCTACGTCGCTACGATAGCTACCGTAATCTGCAGCAGAGAAAAATGTCCAAAAAGTATTCTAGAATGGGTTTTTCTCATTTTCCCAGTCTGATTTTCCACTTTCGGCGAAAAGTCGGGCATATTCGTAATCAGCGAAAAATTTCCGATAAAATACATCCTTTTAAAAGGTTAAAAATGGAAAAAAAAATTTTTCGACTTCCCCTGGCCAGTTTTCCGAAATCGTGAAAATCGCGAAATTTCAAAAGGTCGTAGGGTGAGCTTCTTATATGCTATGGACATTCAATTGG
>JAPYZI010003123.1:0-19275 GCA_030523105.1 Ophioninae sp. A BG-2022a | reverse complement strand
TTTTTCCGATTTTTCAAGCGGACTTTCCAGAAAAACTATGAGAGATATCGATACGAATCCAACGCCATTATTTAAGTTAGGCAAAAACCTTTTCCAAACCCACCAAATGAATCCCCGTAGCCTACGAGAAGCTCACTCTACGACCTTTTGAAATATCGCGATTTTCAAGATTTCGGAAAAGTGGCCGGGGAAAGTCGAAAATTTTTTTTTTCCTTTTTAAAATTATTTAAAGGGTCTATTTAATCGGAAATTATCTGCTGATTACGAATATGCCCGAGTTTTTACCGAAAGTTCAAAATTAGACTGGGAAAATGGAAAAACACGTTTATAGAATATTTTTTGGACATTTTACAAATGTCAATTGTCTTTCGCGCTCCGAACGTACGACACCGTTGTCGGTTTATCACACACACACTTGGACACACATTTGTCGCGGCAGTCTCCGTACATAATTTATGCGATATACGGAGCTGAGCGCAGATGTCTGAAACAGCTGGTCGATCGTGCGCTTTGCTTTCGAGCCTAGGAAACACGCGTGACCACGTGACGTCACGAGTTCGAAAGGGGGAGCCAGATAGAAGAGAAGTTGCGATCGGCGAGGTGTGGGGGGGGGGGGGAGAATGGAAAGAGAAGAGAAAGAAATAGGGATATAGTTTATTAGTGCACTAGGATACTCATAATGGGTTTGGAGTGTGAATTGTTGAAATTTATAGAAAAAAAAGTTGATTTTTATTACTTAAAATATAATTGAAATATAATTGAAAAATTAACTACTCCAGCATTTTGAAAAATTGTTTTTTTTTTCATTAATTATTTCATGATTATTTATTAACTAGAAAATTCCATGTAATTATTCATTTTTATTCTTTAATTCAATTATTTTTTATTGCTTATGTAATTAAATTGATAGAATTTTTACTTTTTTTTATTTATTTCCAGTACTCCAGCATTTTGGAACGATCGTTTTTTTTTTCTGTTGATTGTACAGTGTTTATTGCGTAACTAAAAATGTTTATGGAATTATTTATTTTTATTCTTTAATTCAATTATTTTGTTTTGCTTGTGTAATTGAATTAATATAATTTTTACTGTTTTTATTTATTTCAAGTATAATTAATAAGTGTATTAATTAGTATCTGATTATTTATTAGCTAAACGACTTATTTAAATGATTTGATGGAATTATTTAATTCTATTCTTTTTATTATTTTATGCAATTGATTCGATACAATTTTTAGTATTTTCATTGATTATAAGTAGTCCAGCATTAAAAAAAATTGTTTCCTTTTTATTAATTATTAAATGAATATTAATTAATAATTACTAAATATTTTGACTGAATTATAAATTTGTATTATTTAATATCATTTTTTAAATTATTTCATATAATTAAATTAATACCATTTTTATTTTGTCTTATTTTAACTACGTAATTTATTGAAATTACTATCAGTAGGACTTGTTATAGAGCCTACCACAAAATATAGAAGTATAGATGTATTATATAAATTAAACATTTATTTCGTTTTTTGTTCAAACATCTGATGTTTACCAACCAAAAACGTAATCTTTTTTTTAATTTCAGAATTTCTTCCGACACATTCGAGCTATGAAAAATAAAGGGAAAATCGATAAAATCCTCGTTGATCCGGAACCTTAATGGATAAAGTGGCATTTTTGATAATGCCATTTTTTGGAAATGAAAAATTGAAAAAACAAATTTTCGTTGCATTCCAACGATGAAAACTTGAATTCCATTCATCCCCTATGCAACTCTCTCTCTCTCTCTCTCTTTCTCTCTCTACAGCGATATCTCTCTTCCTCCCTCTCTAGAGCTGGCGACGAGGTCAATGAACTCTCTCGTCGCCCCTCATCGACGCGTGCGTCTGGCTATGCGCCATTTTAGTACATCAGAACCGAAACCACACGAAATTTCGTATATCCTTCCTTCCCATCACTTTCCTCCATTATTAAAATTGGAAAAAAAATTAAATCGATTATACAACGTTTTCGTTTGGATTTCTAAATAGGGAAAGGGAAGGGGGAGGAAATCCCTCCAATATCTCTGGAAACACAAAAAAAAAAATATTGAAACCCAAAAAACGTGACTGAGCTTTGTTTGTACAAGTAAATTGAATTTTTCAACACTCACTTCCGAATTTCGACTGTATTTATCCCCAGTCTAGGGATTTTCGATGGCTTCACTATCGAACTGGAAAACGTATGCCATGACTGTTAGGATTCTTACCTGTAACACGAAATGGAAAAAAAATGTTCAACGATTCGTAAGATTTTAAATTGTTTAAAAATTATAATTTTTTAAATCGATGTTTGGTTTTGATATTGATTAAATTTAATGATATTTGTTTTAATTTGTAAAATCAATATTTTATAATAGAATCATGTGATTTATACAATTTTATAATAATTACGTAGATTTGAATACATATATTATTAAAAAATTATACAACGTTTCTTCGTGACAAATATTCATTAATAAAATATTTAATTAAACATATCACAAATTTACTTTAAATTGTATCATACTGAATAGAGTAGAAATATAAAATAATAATATGTAAAACAACTCAATATAATAAATAACATTTCATTATTATAAAAAATTACTTTATTACCAAAAAAAAATACAATATTAATATTACGATTCTTTTAATTAATAAAATAAAAGAAATTGTAATGTTAACACGATCATCTTTTTGGAAAATCTTTTTTGCACGTTTATCTAAAAATTATTATTATTATTATATATTATTTTATTGTTTAAAAAATATTTCGTTCGTACTCGTGAACTTCCGGCAATGGGGAAACCCAAAATGTTACGTCATTATTAATAACGAGGGTAAAAATCGATCATCGTATTATTTTTTCCAATTTTTCGAGTTTCGGTTTCCTAGAATTTGATGAGGAACGCAATGGATCAAATTCTGCCGGTTGCGTAAAAAATTCGGAGGAACGAATCGTATGTACGGTGAGTTTATGGGGTTCGGTAGAAACACGCATGTCACACAGCGCGTAACTCTTTCGAGAGCCCCAATTATTTTTTTTTCTTGCTTTTTGTGGGTGTTGGTCGCGTGACCGAGGAAGCGGGGGGGGGGGGGGGGGTTTCGGAAAAACAGGAAGAGAGGGGACAAAGGGATCAAGATCAAACACCGGTTTAATTGAAATACGTTTGTTGGGATGAGGGAGGAATGAGGGCGAACAAATAAAGACTCCAAATCGTACGAGTGTGAGTTTATTTATAGATTTTTATATATATGTAGAGGGTGATTCATAAGCGAATGATCATTTTTATATCGTTGATTTTTGAATCGTTAATATTTCCTATCGAAAAAATTTTCATTTTGTTTTTACGTTTTCGAAATGTAAATTTTGAACAATAATAAGAAAAAAAAAAAAGAATTCAATCCTTTTCACTTTCAAAATTAGCAAAAGAAATATACGTTTGTGGAAAAGAATATATTTTTGTTGAATTCGAAGGTTGCACACTGAAAAATCATTGACTAGTTATCTCTGCAGTCAGAATTTGATACGGCTACTGTTTTTAAATTAAATTACGAAAATTCAATTAAAAAAATATCGGTTTTGGAGCTAAACAAAAGTTTTTGGACCAAATAAAAATGTTTTTGGAATTATAAAAGTGTTATTCGAACTAAAAAAATGTTTTTGGACCTCAAAATATATTTTTGGAGCTAAAAAAATGTTTTTGGACCTCAAAATATATTTATGGAGCTAAAAAAATGTTTTTGGACCTCAAAATATATTTCTGGAGCTGAAAAAATGTTTTTGGACCTCAGAATATATTTTTGGAGCTAAAAAAATGTTTTCGGACCTCAAAATATATTTTTGGAGCTAAAAAAATGTTTTCGGACCTCAAAATATATTTTTTGAGCTAAAAAAATGTTTTCGGACCTCAAAATATATTTTTGGGGCTAAAAAAATGTTTTTGAACCAAAAAAAAATGTTTTTGGAATTATAAAAGTGTTATTCGACCTAAAAAAATGTTTTTGGACGTCAAAATATATTTTTGGAGCTAAAAAAATGTTTTTGGACCAAACAAAATATTTTCGAACCTAAAAAAATATATTTTTCTCACTTAGAAGCAATCCCAATGTGAATCATCCTGTAGCCAGTCTTGAGGCCCCACGGAGCGCGACATACGCTCCCAGCTATCCCGAAGTTTATCAAGGGAGTGGTCGCGTACAAAAAAAAAAGTTATATCCTCGAATAATCCACGCGGAGGATCGGGGAGTGCACTAGAAAAGTCGATACACGTACGCACTCCCGGAATGGAGGAAACAGAGATGTCCGACACGCACGATCGCCTCGACAGTCCGCAATAAGAGGCACTTTATCAATCATAGTCCGAACTCCGGGATACCCGATTCGACACTCGATCCGGTTTACTATTCGAGACGTCGGTTTTCCCGATGGCATTCTCCGATCGCAATTTTGATTTAGAATTTTTAATCGATAAAAAATGGAGGGGGAAATCAACATTTAAAGCCTCCCTTAAACTTCATGAGATCTATTTCTTTTTAACGCCACAAACGTAAACGAGTTTCTCGATACAGTTTAGTTCAACTTTACTCAAATGATTTTTTTTTAACTTTTTGAAAGTTTTTTTTTATTCTAGGTTTTGAATTTTATTTTTTATTATAAATTGTTCAATTTTAACGGTAGGGTTTTGAAAAAATATTTGCTAATTTAAAAATTAAGATTTCGAATTTTCATTTTGATTTTAAGATGTTGAATTTTAACTTAAACATTTTTTTATTTAATATATTTATTTTGTTTTTATATATTTACATTTTTATAAAGTAATTTAGTTAAAAGGAATTTAAAAAAGTGTTTGAAAGAGTGTATATTATTTTCTTTCAATCTAGTTTAGTTAACACTCGTTTTTCAAAAAACGTATTCTGGTTCAAACATTTTTGTTTTTCGAAATATATCTTGACTAAAATCGTTTCACATATATTCCAGTCGAAGAATTGTTTTTTTTTTTTTTTCGTTTTTAAATATATTCTATATATATAAAAAAAAACTTTATAAAAAAATGTTTTCGTGTTATGTTAATCTTTTTAAAAATACATTCTAAAAAACGATATTTTCTAAAAACAAAATTAATCACGAAACAAAAAGTACAAATTCCTATTTCAGAAACTCAATTTGACTAGGAAAAAAAAAAATCTTTCGAGTCAACCATGAAATGAAATATAATATAAAAAGGTATTTAAAAAGTTCATAATTTTGGATCAGCCAAATTTTGGAATTGACGAACCAACGAAAGGGCACTGTTCACTTGATTATGCGTTTTCCAACGCAATGTTGGTGGTTTTTAGATGCATGAACCGGAGTGCTCGATGCACACGAAAATAAAAATGCACACGAGCGCATATTTGATATTTAATTTATGTCACGTGGACGCGCATTCGCGATCCGGACTGGTTTCATGCGCGATCCAATTAACTGCTTATTCCGTGGCACGTGTGTGTTGTATCGCGGATAGATGACGGAGCCGCGACCACGAGGGACGACGTAACGGGCCACATTTGACGGGATAAAAAAAGGAAATCGAAAAATAAAACGAAAAAAAAAAAAAGAAACCAACAACGCCATGGCTGGTTTAATGGTGTCTGGTGGGAAAAAAGCTCGCGATTTGACAGAGTGCCGCTGACAGAACCCAACGAGACAGTCAATCAGTCATTACGTCAAGGAAAAGATATCTAGTAATCGAGTCTCTTATATTTTTCATATATACGGGGTGATTCAAAAAGTTGACGAATTTTTTTTATTTTTGAGAAAACGAAAAATATTTTCGATTTTTGATAAAAAGAAAAATATTACTGGTTTTTAAGAAAAAATAAAATATTTCCTATTTTTCAATAAAAAGGAATATGTCTTATTTTTCTCAAATAACAAAAATATTTCTTAGCTTTCGAGAAATATTATTCTTAATTTTTCGAAAAAATAAAGAATATATCTATTTTTGAAAATAAATATATATCTTACATTAATGTAATTCTTAGAATAAAAAAATGTCGTAATTAACGACATAAAATGATAATTAAAATAAAATAATAATTAAATAACTAACCGAAAGTAAATAAAAACTTCAAACAATTAACGTAACTAAAAATAAAAAAAAAATAAAATAAAATAAAATAAAAAAATAAAAATCTAATTTAAAAAATACTAAAACTATGAAATTAAAAATCCAATAGAAATATACGTTCCACAAAAGTCGTTCCCCCGTTTCCAAAATAAATTAAAAAAAAAAAAAAAAAAAAAAAAAACAACAATTTTGTTCATAAAAAAATAATTCTTTTTAATTTTTGAATATTTGAATGTACTTTTCGGACTTGTCCTCGCGTTACCCTGTATATATTCGCGTGGGTGCGTTCAAAGATAATTTTTTTTTTTCCAAAGTGTGCGCACATCCGCCTCTCTGCCCGACGAGCCATAACGAACTATTGTTGAAAGTTTCGGCCTCACTCTCGAACGAAACGAGGACTCCCTCTCGAACCGTTCGGTTTTCCTACTTCATCACTTCCACCCCCTCTCGTCGCGATAAATCTTTCTTTTCTTCTCCTTATTTGTCTCACTCGAGTTTCCACCCTTCACTCCCCAACCGTTCAGTCTTTCAATCTTGGCGAGGAATCTTGAGATGCAAAAGGAAAGATTACACAATTGAGAACGATCGGTGAAGTGGAGGGGAGAGGAGGGGGCATAAATTTCAGTGAATCTTGATTGACCTAACAAATTCCTTTGACTTGGACAATTTGTTTCCCTTTATTTATTGCCCTTTTTCGACGATACTATATTTGTGACGCAATACCAAACCAATTAAGACTCCAATCTTGATAAAATTTCGAATGATCTTGTTTATTGGGATTCAACTCCATCCATAAGGGATTCAAGTTTGGATTCAATTACAATTTCATTTCTATGGGGTTCAAGTTTGGATTTAATTTACACTCTATCCCTATGGGATTTTATTTTGGATGTAATGTTAACTTCATTCCTATGGGGTTCAAGTTTCGATTCGATTTAAACTTCATCCCTATGGGGTTCAAGTTTGTATTCAACTTCAACTCCATCTCCATGGGATTCAAATTTGCATTCAACTTCAACTCCATCTCCATGGGATTCAAATTTACATTCAACTTCAACTCCATCCCTATGGGGTTTAAGTTTGTATTCAACTTCAACTCCATCCTTATGGGGTTCAAGTTTGTATTCAACTTCAACTCCATCCCGATGGGATTCAAATTTAGATTCAACTTCAACTCCATCCCTATGGGGTTTAAGTTTGTATTCAACTTCAACTCCATCCTTATGGGGTTGAAATTTATATTCAACTTCAACTCCATGGCTGTGGGATTCAAATTTAGATTCAACTTCAACTCCATCCCTATGGGGTTCAAATTTATATTCAACTTCACCACCATCCCTACGGGGTACAATTTTCGATTCAATATCAACTCCATCTCTCTATTTCCATTCCGATTCAACTGAATCCCGATCCCCATCGGATTCAAGTTTGAATTCAACTTTATCTCCATCCCCATGGGATTCAAGCTTGGATACCACTTGAGCTCCATCCGTATTGGGTATCCAGTATTACGGGATTGAATTCTATCGTCCGAAGAACTCGCCACATTTTTTTCCACGAACGTACGTCAATCCTAATCGACGACAAAAAAAAAACGTTTTTTTTTGTACGACTCTGTACATATATCCAGGATGACAGACCATACGTGAAATATCCAGAAAGTCCGGCAGGGAATGTAGCAATTTGTAAAACCAACATTGTCCGGATATCCCGACGATATAGCCCACATGTGTGCAACTTCAAAAACCCCATCCCCTCCCTCATCCCTTGCCAGCGAAAGTGTTTAAATGCCATATGCAGAAACGCCACCTATACATACGTATGCGCAAACAGATTCGATGTGCAGAAGTGAATCGAGGTGACCCGAGAGGGGACACCGTTAAATCCATACCGAAACGAAACGTCGATTTACGTAACGTTCAGAGAGAGAGAGAGAGAGAAAGAGAGAGAGAGAGACCTTCTCGCGAACTTTCGACGATCCCCCCAATACCATACCTATGTATTCCAGGATACGTGAAAATCTATAGAACACGTGTACAGAGAGAAGCTGACGGTGAGAAGGGGGCGGAAAGAGGAGGGGGGGGGGGGGTTTGAGGGTTGGAAGGTTGGACCAAACGTAGAGGGAAAAGAGAAATGAAAGATGAGAGTAGGAATAGAGAAAGAGAGAACGGATGGTGGTATTGGGTTTTGAAGAGAAGGGCAGAGGGTTTGGGTAGACCGATCGTACCAGAGATTGGAACGATAATCGAACGAATCGGATTGATCGGTGCCGCGGAAAACTTCGCAAACGTTCAGGGTTACAACTGGGGCTTGAAGTTTTGTGGAATGAACGTTGGTACTCGATGGCATTGAAGTTTGCATCGTTGAAAATCGATTATTCAATTTTGGTATTTTTTTGGGATTTTTTTATTTCGTATTTTTATTGTTTTTATTAAAGAATATATGTTTGAAGGAGAATCATTGATAAGAATGCGTTTTTAATGGCTTTGAGGATTTAAAAAAGTGTTAAAAGTACTAAAAAAAGAACTGAAGGTCTAAAAGGACTAGAATTCCTAAAAAAAGACTGAATAACTAAAAAAGGACGAAAAGAACTAAACAGGAATTAAAAAAGAACTACAAAAATGACTAAAAAGTAATAAAAATGACGTTCGAAGCAATTTTGAAGAATCCATTTTCCTCGCTTGGTCTAATTTCCTATTCAAACAATTGTTTACAATTCCGAATTTTACATCGAAATTAAACGAAAATTGAATGGTCGTTTTCGTTTCTCAATTTTTGTCCACTGACTATCACTGAGGTATTGGACTCCATTGGGAAAGTTGAATAATTCTAGAACCCAAACGAACCCAAACTGCGAGATCTATGGAGACACCAATGAGGGTTGGAGGAAGATATGACGTTCGCACCAGGAACTGGACTGAGGCAAAAGAAGCCATTGCTCATGGTAGAAGCGTTAAGTGCAACGAGGTGACTGCACTCTCCACTCGTGGTTGCTGCACATCCCCCAATGGACACAAGTTCCATGCACATGGATCCTGTTGGGTCCTCTCGGTGTAAAAGCAATTAGCTCCTCGGAGGCGCGGTCTATAGTTAGGAAACGGTTATATCTCGCGGATGTTGAGTCCTGAGGTAGATGGCAGAGGAAGGGGGAGGGGTGGAGGCGTCAGAGGGTTCGTTGAAACGAGGCTTCATCGAGGTGGTAAGCAGGCCTTTCTCGCTGGCTCTCTCTTTCTCTCTCTCTGGTTGCGCCTTCGATGTCCATTACATCAGAGTTGATGGTTCCGAGGGATTCTCCGTTGCTCCTCAACCCAGCCAGCTAATTATCGAACGAAAGAGACCACGTTACCATCGAAGCAATACGTACCTTCCTTTTTTTGTTATATTTTTTTGGTCCGATAATTCCTGGCGTGGATAGAAAAAAAAAGAACGGATTGGATCACTCGGGGGGTGTGAAAAGTTTGTTGAGGAGGAATGGAGATAAGAGTCGGAGAAGAAAAGTGGGGTTAGAGGTGGCGAGGTATCGGGGATTCGAATTGTATCGAAGAGCGTAGTCTCGGACCCTGAAGAAGTAGGAAGTTCCATCGTTCGCAATCTCGAGGAGACGAGGATTTCACCGAGTGTCTTTCGAGTAGTGTTTTTATCAACCAATTAGGGCGCCAGGGTGAGGGCCCACCTTGGTGGAAAGAGTCGAAGAGATGAAAAACGAGTGGAGGAAATAAAAAGATGGAAATGGTGATGGTTAGAGGAGGAGAAGGTGGTGGTTGGTGGTGGGTAAAAGGGAGGAAAGGGATTGCGAAAGGGCCGAAGGTAAAAGGGACAACAAAGGTGGGTTGCACCTAGTCTCTTTCTTCGGGGGCAACTGCCGTGTTGGTATGGGGAAACAGCTGTGGGTAGTGGACGTAGTGAACGACGAAAGGGCCGGGCGTCGACGTCGTCGATGCGCCGAAGCGAAAGAGCCGCCAAGAGAAACATGAGGGGGCTGAGGAGGATGGGCGGGGAGGGAAGGGAAGAGAGAGGGATAGAAAGAGTCATGGGACGGGGGCTGGAAGGCAAGGGATGAAAAGAAAGCTGGGCAATGAAGCGAGATGGACTCGAAGCGTGAAGAAACCTGTAGAAGGGGAGAGAAAGAGACAGCCATTTGGTAAAGGGGTAGAGACGAAAGAGTGGAATACGAGGAGGGAGGAGAAAAACGAGGAAAAAAGTGGGAGGGATCAGGAGAGAGACACAGACAGTCGGTAGAGACTCAACGAGGAAGGGGGCGATGTAGGCATGGCACGAGATCCGGCAACGTTGCTCGGTCGATAGAAGAGTGGGATCAGCCCAATGTGGCAACATCGGGTGGCGTCTGCTTTAATACAGTGGCTCTCATTCAAGGGCTCGTTATCCTTTATCAACTTGTTCTTTACTCGTACCCTTTGAACTTGCCGCTGTTGGAATTTAATGCCTGGAATTACCTTCGTTGTTGAATCCAGACGGATATCCACGTGGTTATTCACCTTTCGAAACGCCTAGGAAAACCTGATCTCCCAATGGGGTACTACTTGGAGATGCGAGAGATTGGTGGAATGTTCCGGGATGATACTGAAATGTGACGAGTTGATAGCCAATGTATGGTTGTATGATGAGCGAAGCTTTTTGAATGGTTCTTTAATACACCGGATCGTTACGACTCGAATTGTCAAGGAAAAGGCAGATTGGAAACTGAACGTGCGACCTCGAAAGTAACTCTTTTTCTCAATGGTATTGAACCTCCGAAGAGGACACTTGGTACTTCATCGTTTCTTCGTTTCAATCGTGGATTGATTCTCCCAGTGGGAAATGCAGGGACGATGGAAAGGAATGTTGAGAAATGATTGTTGATGAAGGATATTGGACATTGAGTCGTGGATTATTCGCTTGCTTTTCTAATGGTACAGAGCTTTGGGTCCATAACTTTTCGATCATCAGTAGAAAAGGATTTTCAATGTGTGTTAAGACAGAAACGAAAACTGACACCAATTTCCTGTGCAGACGTTAGGTGTCCACGTTGGTGACTTTCGTTCTAGGCAGTTGTCCATTTTGGGTTTGGATTTGGGTTATCCAAATTGCGAGAGGGAAAAGCTGGTGAACGACCGGTTGAAAAAAATGTAGCTTTTCGCGCGTCGCGAACAATTTTCTTCAAGCAGACACCAAAGTACACACTCAGGGAGGTGAAAAAAGCCTCCGGCAATCCGAGTGCCTCTCGATGTTCCTCATTTTAATGTCTGTCTCGTCAACTCAAACAAAAAAACAAACGAACATGGGTATTCGTTTTTTTTTCTATTTATTCTTTTCACTTTATCGACTTCAGGCTCCGTAGAGCGTTTTTTTTTTTCTGGCACTTTTTGGCCTCTGGCGTAGGCAAGTAGGCTGGATGAGAGCAGTCTCGAGGGAAGTTTTGCGAAGCCCCGGGAAAGTGTATGCCCGGGATATAAAGAGGATACCGAAGAAGAGAGAGAGAGAGAGGGAGGGAGATGGCTAGAGCACAACATCGCGGCTTTTCATCAGTGCTCAGTCGTATACAGCTTGGAAGAAGGAGACTCAGTGAAAGAGAGACTCCTTGAGGGATATCGAGACTAGGCAACGCCATGCCTTTTTTTTCACTCTCGACATCCGACCCTCTCTTTCTCTTCCATGCGTCTTTTCCCCTCGCCTCGGCTAAACTTTCATCCTCCTTTTTCGACCTCCATTCGTCTGGCTTCCAGTGCACTCCGATTGGCTGATTTCTGACTACTTCGAGTTTTTCGAGTGTCTTCGTTGCTTTGGTAACTATCGATGTCGGTTCGTATCGATGATAGGAGTTTACACGATTGTTCTAATAGCAAACGGTCACCCATCCAAGTATCGTATTCGAATGGGTGACCAACGTTAAATTTGCTATTATTGGAATGATTGAGGAACTGGAAAATAATAAAATCTCCAAGAAAGCTATCGCACAATCTTTCTAAAGCTAGAAGGTGACCCAAGACTTCAAGGATTCTGCTGATGTCGGTTTCAGTTGATGTTGAAGTTGCGCCCACTCGCTAGCTTTACTGGGTCACTTCAACGAGTCATCATCTCTGTTTGGGGTCTTCAAATTGACATCCTGATCAAGCTTCTGATAGAGCTTTCGGTGTGTAATCAGGAAACGAGAAACTTTGGATTCGCTTGTTAGCCTCAAGAGTCAAGACAGACAAAACTAGAGACACGGAAGATCGTAAGTTTGATCGATAACAGGGCACGTGTCTTTTCGTCTGCTCTACGTCTTTTTCCATCCCTTCCCCCACTTTCTCAGACTCTTTCAGGTATGCACAAACTCCAGGTTTACTCGCGTGTCGAACTGGAAACTTTGTTGTACTCCAACGTTGCGACGAAAAGTTCCAACGACTTTGATTGACGTCTCACAAGAGACCATCAAACGGTCTCTCGTCAAAGGAATTTCCAGTAGTTTGCCTCTTTTTTTTTCACTTTCATCTCTAGTTTCGTAAAAATAAGACGGTGACTTCCGTCATTGACGTAGAAAAGCTGAAACGACCGGCGAGTTAGCGACCAATCAAAAAAACGTCAATCCACCCTCTTTCGAATCCCTCTACTGGATAACATCTCTTTCTATACTTTGTTTGTTTGGGTTCGTTTGGATTTGTTTGGGTCTGTTTCGGTTTCCGGATCCGGAATCTTTCGGATCGATGCACTGGATACCTTTCATTTCCAAGCTTTGTTTGTTTGGGTTTGTTTGACTTTGATCGACGTCTCACAAGGGACCATCAAACGGTCTCTTGTCAAAGGAATTTCTCGTAGTTTACCTCATTTTTTACTCTTGTTTTGTAAAAACAAGACGTCGTAAAAATAAGACAAAATAAGACGATCATTGACGTAGAAAATCTGGAACGATCAACGCGTTGGCGACCAATAATTAAAAAATACATCAATCCACCGTCTTTCGAATACTTCTACTGGATACCTTCCCTTTCCAAAATTAGTTTGGGTTAGTTTAGGTTCGTTTGGGGTTACGAATCGGAAATCTTTCGGAATCCTCCACTGGATACCTTCATTTTTCAAACCTCGATTGTTTGGGTTTGTTTGGGTTTTCTAATTCGGAATATTTCGGATCCCTCTACTCTCTTTTCAAAGTTTGTTGTCAAGAAAGCCTTTTTTTTCGTCTTTGCCTCCCGCAACGTTTTCAAAAATGTCCAGGGAACTGCTGGACGGTCTTCCAACGAGATTCCTTCATTAACGTCTGTTGAACGTGTGCACATGGCCGTGGGAGGTCCGCGTCAAAGACGAGAGCTAAGGGGAGACCGAGGGGCTTTGAGTGTAGAGCGTGATACAGTTAAAACCACGCCAGACGCGGGACGCGTTCCGTCAATTTCTTTTTTTTTCTCTTCTGCAATTCTTTTATTTTTCGCGTCGCGTTCTCCTTGGTTCGCCCGGGCGGAATATATCTCGGGTCTGCTTCTAGACCGCAGCGGAGACCGAGATTCTCACGTTTTATTAATAGCGGAAGATCAACGTCGCGAGAAATAGGTGCCACTTAGGGTCTCCCTGAATTACAGATCTAGGGTGTACGAGAAGTTTGTTTGGGTTTGTTTGGCTTGTCGAACAAACCCAAACTGTCGCTTATCACGATCAGATGATGGGAAATTGTGGAATGTTCCAGTTTGTTTGGGTTTGGGTTTGTTCGGGTTGTTAAACAAGCCCAAACTGTCGCTTATCACGATCAGATGATGGAAAATTGTGGAATATTCCAGTTTCTTTGGGTTGTTAAACAAACCCAAACTGTCGCTTTATTACGATCAGATGATGGGAAATTGTGAAACATTCCAGTTTGTTTGGGTTGCTAAACGAACCCAAACCATCACTTATCACGATCAGATGATGAGAAATTGTGGAATATTCCAGTTTCTTTGGGTTTGGGTTTGCTCGGGTTTGTTTGGGTTAAACCGATCATCTTAGAAAGCGTCATCTACTAGGGTGCATCCTCGGAATGCAATGTTTATCAATTTCATTCAATTTCATTGCACGTTGTTGATCCCTAATGAGAATACGATTTCAGGTTACCCAATTCAAAATGTTCTTTCCCTGAGATATATTTGAATAAGGCACGAAGCCAATCGAAGACATCGAAGAAACGAAGAAGTTCGAAAACCGAGGTAGTTCCTGAGTCATTTTCTTTGCAAGCGCTGTTCTCGCTCGATTCCCCGGATAGACACAGAGTGTTGGCTTCGTTGGCCGTCGTCATCGAGGCCTTATAGCGCAAGGGCATTGTTGCCCGCGGATACAATCACTCCTCGGATCGATGCCTCGTAGCCGTGATGCGTGACTCGAGTTTTGTTCGAACCGGGAGAATGAAGTGGCGAGGGACAGGGAAGGGGGGGGGAGGAGCAGAAAAAAGGGAAAATAAAGAAGAGGGGAAGATGGGGGGTGGAAGGGAAAGCGTGGAGTGTCAATGACACCCATAGCTATCCGATCGAAAGATCACGCATCAAGATTTTCAATTGGAAGCCGCAAACGTGCCAAACGCGATTGGGTGAGTTGTACAGAGGGGCACGGGGCAACCGCCAGAAACGCCGATCGACGCTGTCGTTTTCATGGGAAATGACGTTGATTAAACAACGAATGATTTTTCGTGGTGTCGTCCGAACGAAGGATCAGGGAAACCTCGAAGTGTACAAAGATCCTTTGTTGATAAAAATTGGATCGTTGATGAAAGTTCTAACGATTCTTCTCACCTTGTTTCCATGCCACGTCGCTGAGGCAGGCCAAAGCTGCGTCCGTTTAGATCCGGATGATGAATACTCTGGCGGTTCTTTTTGGAAAAGGTAAAACAGTTGTCGTAACGTCGGCACTGTCGGCCGGGATAACCGGCCGTGAAATATCGTCGATTGTGATTGCAATAGCGATGGCAATGATGGTGATGATGTTGATAGTGATGATTCAATTGGAAAGAGGATTGTTGAAGTCTGAGTGGACAAACGTTATCTTGGATTCTCCACCATAGAACATATGGTAAAACGTTGCTACCGCCAATCTCGAAGAAGACCGATTTTGCTTGAAGCGTCGGAAATAAACGATACGTAAATCCGGTGATCAGCTGATTAGCTTGGGAGAAGAAAACGGATAGTTCCCGACGACGATTATGACCGTTTGCGTCATTGGTGAATTCAGCTGGGGTCAAATGAGGTATCGTTGACTCTTCGATGAAGAGGTTCCAGTCGGGCCAATGATGACCACGCGGTAACATGTCACATCGACATAGCTGCCGTCATTCGCGCACTTTCATTTCCTCAGTTACTCAATCATCGATTTATCCAGGAACCATCCATCACACTATCACCATTGGGGTAAAGGATCGACGCGGGAACTTTGGTGACGTTTTACTAGCCGCTCGCTAAGCGGCTTTTATCGTCTCCAGGGTTAACTAAACTTCCATCAGGAGTTCTCCAGTCGTGCGAAACATTGACCATTAACCGAAACAGCATCAGCGTAACACTTCGAATCTCCGAAAGTTTCGTTGTTTCGTCAAACGCAGGCGAAACGTTCGTCGTTTCCACTGATGCCAGAGCAGTTTCAGGATCCTCTTAGCGGGATGCATAAAGCTCCAGTCGAATCAGTGAACTGTCAGCGTTGAAGGTAACCAGGATGCTTCAATTTCCATCAAAGGGAAATCACTCGTCATCAACATCCCGGAAATTCTCTGGCGTTGCGTCATTTGAGGCTCGTCACTTTTGACTCACTCAATAACCAAACAATCCAACAAAGACACATCTCACTTTCGATCACTAGGTAATAATCGGAAACCACTTTACGTCCTGGAAAGATCAGACTTTTGTCCCTCTGTGATGCAACCAGTCGAAAAAATGATTCCTGTTTTTTTTCTTTTTTTTTTTTTATCGATTGACACTTCGAGACTTCGTCGACGCCTAGACTCTTCTCTTACTCCTTTCGAAACCAGACACCAGCTCTCGATTGCTTACATCGACGACGACATCCACCCCCGTCGTCGGTGCACGCCGGCGAACGAACCAGCCCATCAACGAACTCTACGAACACACAGACTGTGGCGCGCCACAAATTTCAAACTCCGGGGTGCGCCAGTCCTCTCGCCCTCATGCGTCCTCACCAGTGCCGGCCTCCCCGATTCTGGGACCCCAGTGGCGAGAAATATCTTCTCTACGGTTCACCAATACGGATTGGCTTGAGAACATCGGTGAATGTCAACGAATTTGTTTTTATTTTTCATTTTACTAGTTTATTAATTTAAGCTAACTGTTAAATTAATTGAATAATCTTTAATAAATTCTTTGAGCATCAGAAATAGCAATTGAACATATGAGGCAATCAAAAGATGAGGATTACATTTATATACGAAATACGATTTTTAAATGGTTTCCTGAAGTCAAAAATCGTTAATTTTTTTTCCAGCTTCTTTTAGACATGAAATATATATATATATATGGAAAAATAAATACCACGATAATGTTTATATTAGCTGTACTTGTAATTTTTGTTTCTTTCAACCTCCAAAAAAGTGGATTTCAGGTTATCATTTGAAAGCTGCAAATTAATTGAATTAAAAAATATGATAAAGATTGTAAATGTCATTGGGATCCTAGCATCAGAGTTTGAAGCCTATTGCTTGCAACGACCGGAGTATTTTCCATTTTGCAAAGAAGGTCTGACAGGATCTTTGGTTTCGAAGTAATCGAACGAAAGTGTAAATATCCAGGAGTTTCGTGTTTCTCTCGCTTGCGGATAAGATTAAATCCTCGGTTTGAAAATTCGGGTCGAAAAGTTATAACGTCAAATCCGGCATTGACGTCATGTTAGCTGGAGGTAAATTGCCGGAGGTAGAAACTGACAAAGCTGTATGTATGCACTATATATCGGGTAGTTTGAGTATGAGCACTCGAAAGTGGCGCAATTCATAGCCGCAATGAAAGTGCTTCGAGGTTCGAGTGTGTGCAAGCTGTGTTTCTTATGTGTTTCCAGCTCGTGGCCGGGAGAGCTCAATTATTCAAATAGCACTTATCTATATGGACGTTTTGAAAGAATAAGTACGTAGGTGCAGTCGGTTTGGTAAAAGGGACGGTTGAGGAGATATCAAGTTAGAAATACGAATGTTTTCGTGCGTCGTTATAGCCCAGTAGAGTCCTCCAATAGGCTAATGTAAATTCGACATAGAAAACAACATAGATATCCTCCGGCTTGGGTTATAACATTCTGAAATTAGATTAGGATAAGCTGATGAAGATCTAAGCTAAAAGTTGTTGATCGGTGTCCAATATCAGCCATCGAAAAGAACAACGGCCATCCGTAGCGTCAAGACGTTTCGCCAATTAGAGCTCGTTCACGAGAATTTTGAATTTCGATCGATCTAACAGGTCAGGAAGCTGTTTGATACGACGAAGGTCGACCCGTTTGCACCTGTGCTCCGAGAGCCTCAATACCGCGTTATTGAGAAGAGAGAGATGATGTAGGTAGACTGCGCGCCAACAGTGAGGGAGTACCCATAAACTTTCTCTCAACCTCCCGACGAATTGCCGGATCAACGGCTTTCCTTGAACCCGATGACTGGCGTTCGTCGAGGACCCGAGGACGAAAACCATTTCTCGGTTCCTAGGCTCCTTTCGCAATGGATTTAATGATTGAATAGAATTAACGAAAACTCCGATCGTTCGATCGGGGTTTTTGTTCATTTAGTTGCCAATTGGATATTGGATATTGGGTTGCCAATTCGCGGTTGTACATGAATTATTGAAAATCTTTCAATGATTTCCAATTGCCAATCCATGGTCGTACAAAAATCGTTGACAATTTTTCAATGACTGCCGATTGCCAATTGGATTCAATAGCCAATCCACAGGTATACAAAAATCATTGAAAATCTTTCAGCGATTGGGAATTGCCAACTGGACTGGTTTGCCAATTCACGTTCGTATAAAAATCATTGAAAATCTTTCGTGGCAGGCTTGACGCAAGCTGGTGCCCGATCAGGGCTATCGAATATCCGTGATATTCTAAACCGGCGGGTTTCTAGTCCTTCAGTGATCCTTTGTAGGAGAAACTCCCATCGTACGGTTCCCAGGAATGAAAACTGACAATATTACGTCGTAGAGGTTTCTATCACACTCAAGTGACGTTCAGCTCTGTCTCATAGTCAAGATCCATCTTGTTGATGGAAATCCAAATTTGATATCAGGTTGGCGTTTGTTTGGGTTTGATGAGGCTGTCGAAACAGTCATTTTACCGTCGATAGGATTTGGATAATGCAGAATCCATCAAAACAACCCAATGCTTGGATGTTTGGGTTCTGTTTTTCCTTTTTTTATTGTCATTTTTTACGTTGCAAAAAGTATCGGGGTCTTGCAAAACTGGCGTTCGTCCCTGAGCCTCGTTTCTCCCCTCCGAAGAGTACGCCACGAGAGTCGGGGCGTCGGGACGCTTTCTCGTCAGATGATTGGGCGTAGAAATTCGCATGCGCGAGTTTCGACCTACCCCTATTGATCCGCACAGCATGCTTTTCACCCCCTGAGGACACTTGCACGCAAGATCCCCAAAGATATGAGACTTTTACATCAGCTCTCTCCCAGTCGTTCCTCGTGGTTGTGATGGTGGGTGCTCTCACTGTAACGACCAACACTCTCTCAAACCCGTTTTCACTGCGGGCTCGACGCCATTTCCACGATACGACGGCAACAACCCAACTCTTCGTGCTGCACACCCGTTGCTTAGAAATTGGAGTCTTTCATTGTTATAAACACTTTGCCCAATACCAGGGTTGAGTAGATTTGCAAACGTTTCGACTCACGTAGGGAAATCAGATGGGCGAATATCGATCCAACCGATACACTGCTTTTTGCACTGTTTGGGTATCTGGTTGTTCAGATTTTGACTTTGATTTATGGTAATTCTTGAGGACGAGTTAATCCTGGAATTTGTTTGGGTTTTGATGTATGATTAAGGTGGTGATAGCGGATTGATTAGTCAACGGTAAATCTATAATTCGTTGAGTCTCAAAATATAAAAATTCAAAATAAATTTAGGCATAATAATATTAATCGTGAGAAAATAATGATTCGAGTAGTGTTTGTAATAAACGTGTTGAATGATTGTTATGAAAAATGAAGTACCAAAATAGCGAACAG
>JAPYZI010003122.1:0-25753 GCA_030523105.1 Ophioninae sp. A BG-2022a | reverse complement strand
TGCGAGCCGCTGCGCCGCCAGTGACAAAATCGTTTAACTGAATTTTCTCGATGGTCGATAAGATTTTGAGCTCTGCTGGTACATTTACGTAAAAAATTTAGAAAACCAATTTCTCCGCAATTTCTTCATAAAAATAGACGAAACAAAGCTGAAAATGTGTACTTTGGACCACTTCGGAGGCTTATGCTCGGGAAATTAGTAAAAGTGCAATACGATGGATCGTAGCTCGCAATTGCTCCCATGGTAACCACAACCTGCAAAATTATTTTCAAAATTTTGGTAAATGCCGAGGATATTCCTCTTAGAGCAAGCGTCCTGCATGTACACAATAAATTTCATTAAAAACGGTTGAATAGTGTGGGAGATATTAGATTTTGAAATTTCGATGTGGCTACGAACGTGTTCGTCATTCCCTTAATATCGAACAGCTTTTTTTTTTTTCGTCGAACGAAGTATTGTTTTGACATTTCCGTGAGAAGGCTCATTGAAACGAGGCAAATTGTAATTTTAAATGGCACGCCCCCGATTTCGAAGGGTCTCTCAATGATCGAGGCTGATTGCGAACCCCCCCTCCCCCTCTTCATCGCTCTCATTCCCCTCCGTCCACTCGTCGATGATATTTGAATGATCTTTTAATGGATCTCTCGGGATCCTCGAAAGATTCTCGAAAGGCGATCCGTTCTCTCGACATTTCATGGCTCGCCATGAAGTTTCGTCCATTCCGGCAAAAAGTCAAACAGACGCGAGGACTCCCGTCTATTATTACTTTACGAGCCTCTTAATTTCCTATGAAGGAGAATACATTTTTTTTTGTCCAGAAATTTTTATCGCCAAATTGGACAATTTCTAATTTTTTTTTTTTTAAGAAAAAGAAATTAAACAATTTTTTCATGGCATTTGTTCAGCTGGAAAATGTGACTAGTTAATAATACATTTTTTAATGTGAGAATAACTTTTAGACGTCACTAAATGAGCCAAACCAATAAATAAATAAATAAATAAATAAATAAATAAACAAATAAACAAATAATAAATAAATAAATAAATAAACAAATAAACAAATAAATAAATACATTTTCGCATCTTTCCTGTCTCATCGCGTTTCGACCTTTTTCAGTCGATTCCGTCATGTTTCTCTTAACGAACCCGAGATCGAATCCTGGATTTCATTATCCGCGACGTTCTTTTTTTTTTTTTTACTTTTTTTTTCTCATTTTATTTTAATTTTTTAATTTTTTTAAATTTCATCGTCGTTTTTTTTTCATCTCTTTCGAGCGGTTTCGCAGAGATTGCGAAAGGTCGTGGTCAGCGGTAAAATCGGACGGTAGTGACGCTCAGCTCGTGCAAACAATCTCTAATTCATGGCTAGCGAGTTTTGGGTTAGGCGAGATGGGACGAAGAGACAGGCGAAACTGGAGAACGAACCTTTTCCTCTAAGAGAGAGAAAGAGAAAGAGAAAGAGGGAGAGAGAGAGAGAGACGATGAGAAATAGCGATCTCGCTGCCGGTGATCCGCACCAACGTTTGCTGATGACTTTCTCCGCGATCTCGAAACAGCAAACGGAAAACGAGAGAGTCGCGTGACCCGAGCACGCGACAAGGCCCTTTCCATCTCTCTCTCTCTCTCTTTCCCTCCCCCTCTTATTCTCTCTCTATTTCTCTCTGCCTTTCTCTTTTTTTTCGCAAACGATCGTTTCTAACGCTCCTACAAATAAGTTTTTGATTCGTCCTCGATCTTTCGATCCTGGCATTTTTCGCGAATTTTTTGTTTTTTTTTTTTACGAGCGAGAAACGATTTTACACGATTTTACATCGATATTACATAAATACAATTCGTAACTCTATTTAAAACGAGATATGCGACGAAAGTGTAATTAAAATGACGCTTTAAAAGGAGAAGAAAACTTTTCTCGTTTTCGATGCGGGAATACACGTTTATACACGTGTAAAAAATACACACACCAATTGCGCACTAAAAACGTGTATAAGGCGTGTATAGAAGTATATTTAAAGAAAACTTCTATAAAACGTGTACTACGAAAAACTTGTTAAAAACGTGTAGTATGAAAAACGTGTATAAAACGTGTAGTATGAAAAACGTGTTAAAAACGTGTATTATGAAAAACGCGTATAAAACGTGTAGTATGAAAAACGTGTTAAAAACGTGTATTATGAAAAACGCGTATAAAACGTGTATTATGAAAAACGTGTATAAAACGTGTATTATGAAAAACGTGTTAAAAACGTGTATAAAACGTGTATTATGAAAAACGTGTATAAAACACATATGACAAAAAAGTGTATAAACGTGTATAAAACATGTGTTACTGAAAACGTGTATAAAACACTTTTTACAAAGAGCCGCGGAGAATCGTGTATAAAAAAACATTCTCCAAAAACCGTGTATAAACGTGTCTAAAAGGCGGGCCAGAAATCGTGTACGAAACGAGAGAAAGTTTTAAGTCGTTAAACGAAATTCAAATCTTTTAATGTTTCCGGTTTCATTGTGTCCAATTGTTTTGGTAAATCTGACATTGTCACAGCGGGATATCAAATAGTCCACAGGGTGTGGCCGGTCAGTGAAGTGAAATCGTTCGTTTCATTGAGAACAATATATATATATATATATATGTCTGTGTACCAACACAGAGCCCTAAAATAAACGACTGCACGACAATGACAATGCAAAGCATTATTGTTGAATTTATATATAGAAGTGTATACGTGTTGGCCTGCAATATCAGGAACACGAATACCATACAGCGTTTTGCAAAGACGTTGTTGGTCCCTTCGACCCTTTTGGACCCTCACTCCCCTCCCCCCATTTCTTTCTTTAGCAGCTTTTGGCTTGGACCAAAATGGCCTTTTGTCATGGCAGCTGACGAACAGGTGTGGGGAAAAAACGAACCAAAGCATTTCTGTTTCTCTTGTAATTTTTCGTTTTGTTAGATCCAAGCTACCAGCTTTCTTGGATACTTCCTTTGGTCCCTTTGTCCCTAACGAGAACATCACTGTACGATACTTCAGCTTTGATTTCGTGGAAACGAATATGGCAGAAATTTAGTACATAGTTATTAAAAAATTATTTTAAAAAATTGTTTTCCCTCCAACCGAATGCAATCAGCAAAAAAAATCGTGCTGGGGAAACACATTTCTGTTGTCGGCCCGCTATAGCACAGCTTCTAATTTATATAGGTTCATTTAAAAAATTGTCAACATACCTGAATATTTATACTTTCGAATAAAAAAAACTTGGACGAAATCGGTCGAATAGTTTTTTAGGAAAAAATTCTCAAAGTTTGCCTCTTTTCTTCGCCGTTTTTATTTGGGATCAAAAGAGAAGCATTTTTGTTTGCTCCATTATTATTCTTCTGTTAATCTAAGAACGTGAAAAATTTAAGTTGAAAAATGAATGTAACTTCCCATCGGTCACCGTCTTGTAAAAAAAGAATATTTTTTAAAATAAATTTCTACGATCAGGATTTTATTAAAAAGGACTTTGTGAATTACAATTTGAGCATGCTTTTTGTCGGCCCTTTATATCAGTGCTTCTAATCAATATAAATTTATGAAAAAAATGGATAATATACTTAAATGTTTACACTTTCGAATAAAATAAAGCTGAATAAAATCAAACGAATAGTTTTTGAAAAAAAAATTCCCAAAGTTCACTTTTTTTTTTACCGTCAACTCAGACGTGTTCCCTCAATAACTATCACAATTACGGTTCGTTTTTCAACCAAATAATATCTTGGAAGCTTTGCGAGGCCTAGAAAAATAATTATTGGAACATTTTATTCAAAATTTTAATATCGAATTTTTTTTAACGGTGCATGAAACTTTTCGTTGCACTCAGTTGCTTCGACTTAATAAAAACGAGAGATAAACCGTCGCCCCCACGAATTTCGATACTCAGAGCGGTCATGTATGACATATTGTGCACGACGTTTGATCGATCTGCAAAACCCTCCACGTCTTGTCCCCATTACGTCGTCGTCTCGACAAAGACGAGCTTCTCGACACTTCGTATGATACCTGTCCACGATTTTCTCTCATTCTCTCACTTTACGTGGCACGGACTCAACACCGTCTGGACATTTTTTTTTTTATTTAAAAAAATAAAACATAATAAAATAAAAGGGAAACGTGTGTGGTCGATTTTTGCGTCCTCGAAACTCCGGGATAACAGATCGCATCAATGTTGATGATTGGACACCCGTAGATCTTCACACTCGTAGAAAAAAATTATTTTCAAACCGAAAAATTTATTTATCTGGAAATAAATTATTACGAATTTTTGGGAACCTTTTATCTCTTTGCATGTGCATTGAAATTTCAATTGCAGTTGCATAATGTAATA
This sequence comes from Ophioninae sp. A BG-2022a, assembly GCA_030523105.1. NCBI lineage: Eukaryota > Metazoa > Arthropoda > Insecta > Hymenoptera > Ichneumonidae > Ophioninae sp. A BG-2022a. Next base: position 21,394 of record JAPYZI010003122.1, on the reverse strand, counting down.
AATCGAGATAATTGCAATTCAAATTGCGTAATTCAATAAATCAAAATAATAACAATTGCAATTGCATAATTTAATAAATCAAAATAATTACAATTCCAATGGCATAATTTAACAAATCGAAATAATTGAAATTGCAATTCCATAATTTAATAAATCGTAATAATTGAAATTGCAATTCCATAATTTAATAAATCGTAATAATTGAAATTACAATTCCATAATTTAATAAATCGTAATAATTGAAATTGCAATTCCATAATTTAATGAATCGTAATAATTGAAATTGCAATTCCATAATTTCATAAATCGAAATCCTAGCAATTACAATTGCATTTTGTTATAATAGTTATCTTCCCTTTCTTTTGTTGTTATTTTGTTATAATGTTTTTCTTCTTTTTTGTTAAATTTTGTACTTTTGGCCCAGAATGCGCTAGGGTATAATAAATCATATCAGCACCATCTCTCTCTCTCTCTCTCTCTCTCCCTCTGAGCTGATAGCGTCGACTCGCGGGGACGAAGGGAAAAGGGGGTTGATAGGGGTGGCTTTCTCGTTGGGGCGAAACCCACGGATCAATACCGCAGCTAGTCGCGCCTTCGTACCGCGTTCAGCATTCGATGCTTCCGCTTTCTCGTGCACTTTCGATCCCACATCTGTACTGGCCTCGTGCAAAAATATTTCGCGATTCAATTCTTTCGATTTATCAATATTTTTATTAACAAAGAACAAAACGAACAAACAATCTCTCGAATTAAATATACATATATATAATAAAGATTTTGAAATATTACTGGATAAACTATCAAATCAAAATATTGGCTTTTTGATCGAAAAAGTTTTTCAATTTTGTATTAATTTCATTAATTTCTTTGGATTATTTTATTATCATATTATTCAATGATAATAAATAATTATCCAATGAAATTTAATATATATACATATATATATATATATACATTGAATTTTTCAAAAATTGATGATTGATTCATCGTTAAAATAATTTTCTAATTAATATTTTTATTTCATTTTCATTTACAAACGAGAAGACGCAGTTTTTTTTTATTTAAATAATCAATCAAATCTATTATTCAACCCAAACAAACCCAAACTAACCCAAACAAAAAAACAGTACAGAAAAAAATATTTTAAAAAGAACCAAAAAAAAAAAACAAAGAAAAAAACATTGTTGATCCGTTGACCTTGATACCCAAACTACCCCAAGCGAGAAAACATCGAAAAACAAAAAGAAAAAACCCAACGAAACAAAAAAAAAACATTTTTAAAAAAGAACCAAATAAACCCAAACAAACAAAAATCGTCGACATTTTTAAAAAGAACCAAATAAACCGAAACAAACAAAAATCGTCGATGACCCGTTGACCTTGAACTCAAAAATCGCTCCGAAAAAGAAAATAAATAAATAAATATAAGTGTCAGCCGAGTCAAGGGCGTGTAAAAAGACCGAATGTCAATTCCAGTTGACTGAAGAGATAAAAAAAAAATGCTCGCCCCCCATCCCCAAATAAATCGTTTTGAAGAACGCCCGTGTGGCGCTCTTACGTCATCGCGAGAGATTTGAGAATCGACGGGTCGTCCCCACAGAAACAACGATCGATCATTGTCACTCGTTATTTTTCCTCCATTTCGTTCTTTGTTTCTGCATCCGAGCCACGAATATTGCATTCCGTCGAATTGGAAAAGGAATAAAAAAAAAAAAAAAACGAAAAAAGAAAAACATGGCCGATCGTTTCTCGTCGTTTCTCGATCAAGGCCTCCGTTAAACCTCCCACGCAATCACGTATCATTGGAAATCATCCATATTTATCGAGCTTTCGTTTCCACTGCATTTTTATTTATAGTTACGAAGATTTTTTTCGTACGTGTGAAGAAATACGTTGGAATGCATTTCGTGTCCGTGTTGCTAACACGAATGCAAATTTATTCTTTGTTTGATTCTTCCTAGAATATCCTTGTTATTGCAAATTTCTTCTTGCGAACCCAAACAAACCCAAACAGACGTAAAATTGTGATTATAGATAATGATAAATTAAGAATTTCAAAAATTCAGAACGATTCGATAAATCCGAAAATTCATTATTTAATTAAAAAAGAATTTCGATGAAATATAAAAGAAGGAAAATATTAATAAATATACAATTGTTTTAAAATTAAGAACGAATTTATTGATTGATATAATTAATCAATTAATTGAAAAATAATTGTAATATAAAAAAGGGAAAAATAAATGAACAACAAATTTTTAAAATTAAGAATAAATTTATACATTGAAAAAATGAACAAATTAATTGAAAAAGAATTTTAATTAAAAAAAAAACAGAAGGAAAAAATAAATGAAATAAAAATTTAAGAAATGATGAATGAATTTATAAATTGAATAAATAAATTGAACAATAATTGTACGTGAGAAAAAAGAATGGAAATATTAATAAAATAATAATTTTAAAATAAAGGAAAATCATAATTGTAATAAAAATAAAGATACACAGAGAGAGAGAGAGAGAGAGAGAGAGAGAGAAAGAAGAGGAAGAGATAAGAATTGTTACATGTATGAAGTGCGACGTTGACTCCCCGACGTTTAAATGTTTTTCAAGGAAGCGTCTCACGATCTAATTTCCTCTGTCGTTTATCAAACCTTGACCTTTTAAGCACACCGAGTATTAACACGTACGATACACAAGTTGCAGTTGAGAACGCGAAAAAGAAGAAAAAGAAGAAAAAAAAAAGAAATACGGCGTCGCACGCTCGACGCCTATATATTAACTTCTTGCATAATAAAGACGAGTGAAATAAAAAAAACAAAGAGAGAAAGAATCGAGATAAAATATGATTGCGTGGTCCCGAGTGAGATGTGTGGGAAGTAATGAAAATCGGCTGAATAGCCATTCCGAGATTTTTATTGGCCTTGTTTCCATGATTTTGCGTAATCCGATTGATCATCAATGAAAACATTTTTTTTTTCATTCAAAAATTACGGCCAAAAGCCATGTTGGCCAATAGTGAGAGCGGTGACCGCCGTAAACTCAATATCTTTGAGAAGTACACTTCTTCTCTTAAATACTCGAAAAGATACGTTCACGTACATCAACATTTTTCAAATTGGGGGGTCCATCTATTCTGGCATCGGGTTTTCCCAGTTTCCCTGTGCCCTCGAAAAATGCAGGGTCTGACGGAGAAAAGCTTCAAATGGGAACTAACGAACGTAAAAAAATAATTTTAAAAATATCTATATATAAATGAAACCTCGTTTTTTTCGAAACGAAAACAAATTGCGATAACCAAAAAAAATATATATATGTAACCTCTCTTTTTTTTTCGAAAAAAAAATACAAATTCGAAAAATATATGTAAAATCTCGATTATTGGAAAAAAAATATTTTTGGGGACAACAAACAAAAAGTAAAACATTGATTTTTCACAAAACGAAAAAGAAAACAAACCTCGATTATCCAAAAATAATTTTGAAAAATCAAATGTCACTGAGGGATTTGACGATTTTAACGATTTAGTCTTAGGCTTCCCAATTTTTACCAAGGGTTATCCATTATTTACGACACATCCTGTATGCACGTATCGGACAATCGCTTTTTTCCTCGATCTCTCTTTCCTTTTCATTTTTTTTTTTTTTTAACTCCGGCGGAAACACGGCCATGGGAAATATCGAATAAAGAAGAGCCATCCATCGATTTTATTAAACCGCAAACGTTTCCGAAAGCGTTTTCATTAAGCCCCGAATATTCATGGGAGGTTCGGAGAACCTGGGTAACTGAGGGGTAACCGGTTAAAATCCATCCGGTTTGTAGAATAAAATGGCCGATCTTTCCATTTTTAAATGCCGCGTGACGAGTATCAAAGAGTATCGTTAATGCGAGTACACACGCGATATGAAATTTCATTCCATTCCGAAATGAATTTTCATAATTTCGGATTTTTCAAATAAAAATTCATTTTGCCTCGTGGCACTGGGAAATTCAATAAATCCCATCGTACATTAGAGTAACTTCAATATCTCCCCGTTCTAATCAATTTGTGACTGAGGTCAAATCATATCAGCAATTCGAGAGAGAAACATTCTATTTTTTTTTTTTCATTTTTTAAATTCATTTGATTTAGTTTTTCATTTTTTTTTTTATTTGATTGAAGGGTTTCAAAATGTCGACGCGGATTCACCAAGCTTTCAACTAATCATCCCAAAAGGTCATTAGAGTTCATCCAATTAGGTGGTAACTGCGATGGGTTTGACGTTTTACTTCGGTAATCGATTTATAGGAGGGCACAGGGTAACTGGGAAAAACCCGACTGGGAAACTCAGGATTCCTTTTACAATGTTACAAAAGGTCAACGAAGAGTTTGAATTTTGGAGTACGTTGAAAGTTGAATTCTACTTTGATTCTCTAAGAGAATCAATCTTTTGATTGATGAATGTTGATGAATAATTCATTGATTTATATTGATGCGTCCAATATGTAATTTCGAAAATTCGAATGACACTCAAAAATTCGATAATTCGAATAACGAACGAATTGCAAAAATTCAAATATTCAAAGTAATTCGAAAATTCGAATGTACAAAGAAATTCGAAAATTCGAATATACAAAACAAATCCAAAAATCCAAAGAAATTCGATAATCGAAAGAACATTGACCATTCGAAAACCGAAAGAACCTCGATCATGCAAAAAACCACAATTCAAACCCCGAGAATCCTTTCGAAATTCAAAACCCATTAAAACTCAAAAAATGTCTGTATCTAAGTAAATTCCAAAAACGGCAAAAAGATCGAAAACCTAAATAAAACCAAATCAAGAATATTGCATCAAGTCGAAACTCAAAAAAACGCCAGTTTCGTAATCGCGAAATCTTTCGTTTCAACATGGTCATTAAGATTACAGGGTTATTCACAAAAAAGCTACTACTAGTAGACTACAGAGTTATTCACAAAAAATCGATTACTAATAGACTACAGGATTATTTAAAAAAAATCTACTACTAGTAAACTACAGTGTTATTCACAAAAAATCGACTACTAATAGACTACAGGATTATTCAAAAAAAAAATCTACTACTAGTAAACTACAGAGTTATTCACAAATAATCGACTACTAATAGACTACAGGATTATTCAAAAAAAATCTACTACTAGCAGACTACAGGATTTTTCAAAAAAAAATCTACTACCAGTAGTCTACAGGTTGATTCACAAAAAGTTAGCAAATGCAATTTCGCTGAATAAACTATAAAAAGCTAAACTAAAAGAGACGGAGGATGTTTCTACAAGCCAAATGACACAACGAGACGACTAATATCAGATTGTTACGTTTGTTCTTGTTTTAACAGGTATAAAGCGAATCGTTGCGTGAGCGGGGGCGGTAGTCGAAGCAGCGGTGGTAACGTCGGTACGACCGGCGGTAGCGGAGGTTTGGGCAACGAAAGCGTAAGCGTCGGCCGCGGGGGCGGTTACGGCGGGGCAGGAGGTGGGGGCGGGGGCGGTGGAAGCCCCAGAAGAGGAGGAGGAGGAGGAGGTGGTGGAGGAGGTGGTGGAGGAGGAGGAGGTGGCGGAGGAGGTGGACAAGAGGGTGGAGCACCACCACCGAACACCGGCCATCATCACCACCACCATCATCATCATCACACCACAACCGGCACAAGGCACCACAGGCACAAACTGCCGGGGGGGTGCCCCGAATTACGTCACCCCCATCATCACCGGCATCACCCACACCATCGCTCCCATCATCGGGGCATGAACATGGGCCAAAAGATATCAGGTGAATTATCCTCATTAAAAAATGTTTTTTTTTTTTTTACATGAATTTCCTTTGATTTTACGCAATGCCCTTTTGCGACGGGGGGGGGGGGGGTGAAAAGAGTTTTGGCCCTATGAGGAGAATAATTCTTTTTTATTCTATTTTTATTTTTTTATTTTTATTTTTACACGAATTTTTTTCGATATTACTGAATGCACAAGTTGGGGGAGGGGGAGGGGGTAAAAAGATTTCGAGCAAAAAATGTGGACTAAAAAGACATGTTCGTTATTAGTCGGTAATAATAATAATGTAAAGTTGCATAAAAAAAGAACCACGATTGTGTTATATTTGGAAAATGGACATTTTAGAACTGAAACATAATTATTATTATTGTTGTAATTTAATTATGTATTCAATAATAAGTTAGAAATTATTTTATTATTATTATTATTATTATTGTTTGGGTTTGTTGTTTATTATTATTTTCAATTAAATACAACTTCACAATAAATTATGTATACTTAAATTATTATTTTTGACATATTGTTGTTTTTGGGAACTTGATATATTTATTAAATCATATAAATGCTAGAATTCATGAAAAATAAATAAAAAATGCTCGTTTGTATAATTATTGAAGGAAATAAAAATACTTCGTCATATATAATATAAAATGCATAAACAATTATAGAAATAATGAAATAAATAATGAATCGTGTAAATAAAAATTAAATAATGAATAATTATAAATATCATAAAATTAAAAAAATAATTAAATATTTTTTAAAATATTTGGAACTTTCGAGAAGGGAAATTCCCTTTCGGTGGGAAGGGAAAAAGGGCAGGCAATTTTTGGTCTTCTGTTGACGTTTCATCATTCAGGATGCAAAATACCCTTCGTGGATGATGAATAATGAGGAATTTTGCAAAAGGACTGAAAACGTCCTGCGACGATGACCAACGTCTAAATTCCGGGGTCAAGGCCTTCGAATGGCTCACGATCGAGACCCTTGAGTTTCGAGGGGGGCAAAGGGCTGCGGGCACGAGGGCGGCTCGACTTACCTGGACCCAGGTATAAACCTCGCGCACCTCTTCTATACAGGGTGTCCGGACAAGTCACCTTCGGACGTTAAATTTATTCATAATAATTACATCGAAATTCCCATTTTTTTATGCAACGAAATTTTGTTTCTTTTTATTTTTTTTCTATTATTTTATTTCATTATTATAGACAAATATTATTTTCTATTCAATATTGCAGATCAATGATAATTTTAACAATAATGTGGATTCTCATTGCTCAAATAAATCGAAAGAATTTTTGAAAATGAAGAACGAAAATTATTTTTGTTGGGTTTCAACAATGTAAATTTCAATATCGTCTATAATAATAAAAGGGCAAAGTTGAAACAGACTTTAAACGATAATTATTTTAAAAATTATCACAAAATTTTCTTAAGTTCCTAAATTAAAAAAAATTCAAGGATTCCCGAACTTCACAACAATTTCCAAATTTACAAAATGTTCAAAAAAAAAGAATCCAAAGTTTCTAAATTTTTCGAAAAATTCTACAATATCCATTATTGACCAAAAAATTCAAACTTTCTAGTATAACCAAAAGAATTTTACAATTTCCTAGAGTCCCCTAAAAAAAAACAAATTTTTCCAAAAAGAAGTAAAATATTTTCGAATATCTAAAAAAAAAAAATTCTAATATTCCCAAACTTCCCAAATAAATTTCCAAATTTCCCCCAAAAAAAATCTCAAATACTGAAATTTCTAAAAATCATTGAACATATTAAGAAACGATTCGTACGCCTTTCAATAAAAGGCATTTGAATGAAAATAATTTCATTAAATTTTAGACGTCCCTTTTCCGGCCACCCTGTATATTTTCGTCCGCTGGTCAAAGGAGGAACGAAGACGGAGACCATCACGAACGAGAACCGTATAGTTTCTCTTCTTTCATGAGGCCACCTCTCGTGTACCTTCCGATATACCTGAGCGCTTTGGAATTTGAGGATTTTTTTTTTCCCCAGACCTTTTCTCCCGGCTCTCTCGGTCCTCTCGTTTCTTCTAGGTTCTCATCGAGTCGAGCGTTCTTACGGAAAAAAAATTCTAGAAATATTCCTCTCGTCAAAATAAATATTGAACGAAAGTGAAAAAATCCATCTTCTCGGAGCATTTTTTTATTTTTTTCTGAAATTCGAAGAAAAAATTCTTGGAATTTCGAAAAATAAAAAAAAAAACGTGTGTAACCTTCAAATTTGGAAAATGTGTATTTTTATTAAATTTATAACGAAGATACTGTTATCAAACGTCATCAAATTATTATTTTGTTATGAAATAAAATAATACTTAGATAAAGATAACGAGATAAAATAAAAATAAAAAAAATTCGATTGATTTTTTGGAGTCGAAGATTCAAAATCACATTTTCTCAAATACGTCGACGAACTAAAATTTAATAAATTTTATTATCTAACTGATTTATATCGACTAATGAAATATTGTCGTTTTATTGAAAAATCTATAAAATACCAGACATAAATATTAAATTTGGATGAATCCTTTTTCGTCCAGAGCATTTTCGAAAGGTGAATTCAGGGCTTTGCAAAAATGGTCGTTACTCGAGACGGAGTGTCGTCAATAAAAATCGATTTACGGTCGGTTCATTAATCTGTCTCGTGACGCCCCCCCTCCCCCCGACCAACCTCCTCGTTCTTCTCAGCTGCCACATCCAGACAAATTTACGATCGATCGCGAATCATCCAGAGTTTGATTTTTTTAAATACCGAATGAAAAAAAAATTTCGTATTTTTCAAAAATTTGATTTGTTTTTAGTAACTTTAAAAAAAATACATTTTTTTCCATTAACATCTTTCGTACTATTCGTGAATGTGTAATAAATAAATTTAGCAGAATCAAAAATGGAAGAAGACGAAAAAAAAAAACATTTATTTCGCAGTTGCTTAAATTTTTAAAGTAATTTTTACACGAATTTTCCGTTGTATCTTTTCGAGCCACTATTTTCCTGTCCCTTCATTTTTTTTTTCATAACTATAGGAAATTTCTGGTCGCTCTGAGTTTTTGCACTTTTTACAATTATTTTTGAGAAGCCCTGTATATCCCATATTACTCTCCTGTGGCTCATCGTAGCTAAAGATTTAACGAATTTTTGTTTTATTATTATTTTATTTATTATTATTAATATTTTATTATTGTTGATTATTTATTATTATTTTATTTCATTTTATTTTATTTATTATTATTATTTTTCGTATTTATTATCATTGCTAAAGATTTTATGGACCCACACTTTTTCATGTCGAAAATATCGATGGGGATCGAATCTTTCGAGACGAGACTGCTATTTCTGGTAAAAGCTCTTTCGTGAGGAAACATATATATATGTAAAGAAAAAAAATATATATATATTCTTTGCACGTGCGGCAGTATTGTGTCGAGAGAAGGGGAAAAGGATATACGCTCGTTTCTATGCGAGAGGGCCCTTCCTGGCAGGCAAGCCCATGCGGTGCAGCAGTTTATACAGGATGATTCACATTCGGATTATAGAACGAAAAATAAACGGAAAAATCGTAACTGAAAGAAATGGAACTAATATACTATTCAAATATTAATCTAAATATTAATATATCATGCTCCTCCTCCAGCTCCTTGGCACCGTTGAAATTAAATCATTAAAAAATTGAGTAATAAAATTATTAAAAAATTACTAAAAAAATGAATTATACAAAAATTACGTTTTTAAATAATTAAATAATGCGTAACAAAATGAAGTAATTATAAAAGTAAGCAATGCAAAAATAAACTTACTAAATTATTAATGAAAAAATAAAACTGACTAAATTATTAAATAATTCATATTAAAAAATGCTAAAATCAATATCTTAATTTCTCCTAAAATCTAACATCTCCCAACCCAAACAGTCTTGGGATTAAATTTGAAAAATTATGGTAATATTATTACACTCGATTTCTTCAATTTTGAGTCGTCCTGTATATTTGAAGAATATAAAAGAACCGCGGTTTTTTCGGGGGTTTCGGGATCCTAGGGGATCCCCTCGAGGCCCCCGAGGGAACAGCTGCGAGAGCAAATAAACCACGCGGTCAAGGATCGTCTGAGAACTGTACGCCATTGAAATCTCCCCTCCCTCCCCCTCTCCGCCAGGCCTTTGGCCCTTTACCCCACCCCCTATTTCTTAGGGTGGGAAAAAGGGCGTTGGGGGGAGGAAGGAATAGGGAAACCCCCTCCATTTTCGAGTCATCACAATTTCAACGTGACCGAATCTTCGTCACTGAAGCCCCGAAAAATTGTGACGTTTCGTACTCACCCGCAGTTTTCCTCAAGTGTTCATGGCGTTACGAACGTGTTTGGTGAAATAAAGAAAATTATATATATATGTGTGGAAAAAAAAATGATTAATGTAGATATAATAGAATAATAAAAATATTTAATTTAATTTACATATATACATATATATATATATATATGAATAAATAAATAAATAAATAAATAAATAAATATTTTTTAAATAACCACCGATACGTTACGAAACTCCCTCACAGCTGTGATGTTCACGAAGAGAATCCGAAGTCGACTGACATTTTGCAAACGACGTAAACGAGACAATTGTAATTTGAATTCTTTGGAAACGTGCAGTGACGTTGAAACGGGAATATTCGTTTTTTTTTTTCTTTTTTTTTTCTTCGGAGCAAAAATTTTCGTTAGTGGAGACATGACAATTTTATTTTTATTTTATTGAATTAAAGTGGTGCCGCGCATGTGCGTTTGTGTAGCTCGGATGGCTCGACGAGCTTTTTCTCAGTGTACATTGTTTTTGTTTCTGCTCTTTTCTTCTTTTTTTGACTAAATGTTTCGCCTTTTTTATTTCGTAAAGATTCATCGTTACATTTTGTTTTTTTTTTTGGAATGATTATTTTTGAGTGATCTTTTTTTTTATTTTGAATAGATTTGTTCTTTTTCGTTTCGAAAAAAAGTTCATATTCTTTATTAAAAAAAACATCGGTCCTTCTTTCTTGACGAAAACAAAATTTCATCTTTTCTTTTTCTGAAAAAAGTTGAATCATTTTTTATAATTAAAAAAAAAATTGCTTTTATTTTCCCCAGAAAAATGTGTCATTTTTTTGTTTACAAACCGATTCGTCCTTAAAAAAAATATATTTATTAAAAATATATTATATCAATTTCAAAAAGATTCGTCTTTTTTTTCCAAAAAATGTATCGTTATATATTTCGAAAAAATTCGTCCCTCTATTTAAAAAAAAATGTATTTTTCTCTATTAAAAAAAAAATTCGTCCCTCTATTAAAAAAAAAAATGTATTTTTCTCAATTGAAAAAAAATAATTCGTCCTTAAAAAAAAAAATCAAGAATAATCTTTCGTTGTTTTTATTGTTTTAAGGAAATGCTTAATTTATTTCGGTTTGATTAACGGATATTGGTGGGGTTCTGTCTCAGGTGGCTTGAAGAGCCTGACTCGCGAAAGCGGTGCAGGAACAGGCGGCGGCGTTGGCGTCGGTGGTGGAGGTGCCTTGACGTACAAAGCGGTAGTGCCCCGAGCGCTGGCCCAGGACTTCTCGAGGCCAGCCCGTCTCGATGTGCTACTCGACATGCCACCCGCGTCACGCGAGACCCAGGTACATCATGGCTGGAATGCCGATGATCGCAGTCTCAACATATTCGTCAAGGTAAATTCACCGCTCGCAAACATTTTTTTCCCTCTCTTTTATTTTTTTCGTTTTTTTTTTTATTGTTTATAAAAAAAAAATTTTTTTTCACGTCGATATTTCCGTAGCCATCTGTATAGTCGAAAGTGATTATCGATTCCGAGGCGCTTGTTTTTCTCGCGAACGTTTTTGTTTGATATTATTTTTTTGTTTTGAAAAATAAATTTTTTTTTATCGTTTAAAACATTTTTTTTTAATTTTTCAACATTCTCGATTTTTTAATTTTCTTTCGAGTAATTTAAAAAAAAATATTTTTAGTCAATGAATTATTCAAGTGTTATTTATTTAGGAATTATTTAAATATTTATCGTATCATTAACACGTTGTAAAATAATAAATTATTTTGATTAAAAAATGAATAATAATGATAATTATAATAATAATAAGTATTTATTTTCCTCAGCAATAATAATGATTATTGTACATGATTAATTCATTCGTTAAATTGATTAATAATCAATATTGCCCAATCAAATTATTAACTAAATTCCATAATAATTGTAATTATTATTATTTTTATTACTATGATTATTGTTATTAGGGATCAGTCATTAACCTAAAAATTGTTAATCTTTCATTGAATTAAAGAAAATCGTATCGAAGCAACGTTCTTTGGCTTTTGTTACGCTCGAAAAATCGTGAATTCATTGGGAGGCCAATTTGCATCGTTCGAATATATATTCATCGGATACCCAATTGGGAGTCATCGACATTTGCCAGTCGGAATAAATAATCGCGCTTATTCAAGAAAGATTCGCCGTTACTTTCACTAATCATACGCGGATCGTTGAAATGGCAAGTGAATTCGCGAATTGATAATTCACGGTTGAGGGAGCACGGAGAAAAAGTGAATTTTTTTTTTTCGTCTGCAAAATTTTTTTTTTTTAGTAAAAAATTTAGACGAAAAAATTGTAAAAAAGAAACATGTTTTTTAGTCTTCGATCGGTGACCGGTTTTGCATCAGAAATTTTGTAATAAAAAGCAAATAAATATATAAATAAATAAATAAAAAATAACAATAACGAGAAAAGTTCCAGACGAAATTCGTGTTTTCGGTTAATTTCGTATTTTTCCGATTCCAATTCAAAGTTCGTCCGGATTTATTTAAATTTCGTTGCGGTTTTCAAGGCTATAAAAAAACAAAAAACAATAATCGTCGCTGATTTGCTAATATCGAAGCAGTTCTTGAAAAAAAAAAAGAATTAATTCTTTTTCTTTTTTTCGAAACGCAAAGAGCGCAATAAAAATAACGTTTTAAAAATAAACGTAGAAGAAATATATAAAAAAAGAATAAATAAATAAAATCAAGTAAAAATAAATAAACGATTGCTGTGACCTTGAAATTAAACTTGACATTCGAGTTAAGGAAAAGCTCGTAAAATCGTGACATTGTACATAAATATTATATTTCCGTTTTAACGTACGTTATTTTTTTCGATAACGAAAAATTGTAATTTCACTTCCGGTCAATTTTGAGTTTTGAAATATTGTATTAAAAATGTAATAAAAGAAATAGTTGATGGATAATACAGTTCGTTTGCGTATTTACACACGGGGAACTTTAACCGAATGACTAATGCGGAAAAATGGAATTAGAAGACTCGTGACTAATCGCGAGGATATCACAGGTAGCTGCTTCGTCAAGTAGTCGAATGAAAAGATATTGCGAAAAACCCTTTCCAAGTAAATCTTTCATTTGAAGAATGTGAAAAACCCTCACCGCGAGTGTCACCATCGTAAATCGTCAAGCTGGACGCGAACAATTTTCCTTCAAGTAAAAAAAAAAAAATTTTACATCGTATCATCGAAATAACGGCCGGTAACATCTTACCGACTGTCGGTTCATTATCGACTGTCGGTATATTATCGACGGTCGGTATATTACCGGCCCGACACACGAAGTTGCGTTAATCATATAACCCAAACAATCGTTATTTTTCAGGAGGACGACAAATTAACGTTTCATCGCCACCCCGTAGCCCAAAGCACGGATTGCATACGGGGGAAGGTGGGTTACACGAAGGGCATGCACGTTTGGGAACTTCACTGGAGCACGAGACAGCGCGGTACCCACGCGGTAGTGGGAGTCGCAACGTCCGAGGCGCCACTTCACAGCGTCGGCTATCAGAGCCTAGTCGGTAACAACGAGCTCAGTTGGGGCTGGGATCTCGGTAGGAATAAACTTTACCACGACTCGAAGAACAACAATGGCGTCACGTATCCGGCGCTACTAAAGCCGGACGAAACCTTCATAGTTCCCGACAAATTTTTAGGTGCGTATCAACTGATCCAATAAGAATAATCCATTCGTCGAAACTTCAATCGAAAGTATATCGATATAGAAAAATATCGATATATCGAAAATATCGATACAGAAAAATTTCAATATATCGAAAATATCGATATAGAAAAATGTCGATACCGAAAAATATCAATATATCGAAAATATCGATATAAAAAACATCGATACATCGGAAATATAGTTATATCAAAAATATCGATTTATGAAAATATCGAAAATATCGATACTTTATACCAATTTGCCCATCGCTATCTCCATGATCCTTACGCTCTCGCTTGGATTTTCAGTCGTGCTCGACATGGACGAGGGCACGTTAGCGTTCGTCGTTGACGGTCAGTACCTTGGCGTGGCTTTCAGAGGCCTCAAGGGAAGAAAGTTGCATCCTATCGTCTCGGCAGTGTGGGGACACTGCGAGATCACCATGAAGTACATCGGTGGCCTTGATCGTAAGCTAATCATTGTTCTTTCCACCGTCTATTTATTTCCGACTAGACCGTCAATAAAAAGTTCCATTTTTTTTTATTAGTATCGCGATTTTGTAATACTAAAAAAAATAGCAAAGGGGTTTTATTAAGAAATCAATCTGAAGATTGAATGATCTATTCACTTCGTACAAGAAAAATTCAAATTTTCGTTTCTCCCGCCAAGTATCACGGCGTTTGTGGTTGTGACGTCACGATGTTGTACCAACGAAGTCAAATGTGCATAGAAGGACAGTTCTTAAGGATTATATGTGCCGATTCTGCTGGGGGCTGCCCCCATCGGTAGTTCTCGAGTAGCGGCGCTGACGGCGGTTTTCATTCTCGCTCTCGCTTTCTCTCGTGGGCATAAACGTTGGGAGAATTATGGTGTCCTTGCGCTTTCGGCAAAAACTCGGGCATTTTCGTAATCAGCGGAAAATTTCCGATCAAATAGACCCTTTTAAGAGTTTAAAAACGGAAAAAAATATTTTTCGACCCTTTTTCCCTTGGATATTCGTTTTTTTTTTTCATTTTTATCGAAACAGCCGAACCTCTGCCCCTGATGGATCTCTGTCGAAGAGTGATAAGACAACGGATCGGCAAGCATCGACTGGAGGAGAAGATAACAGTCCTGAATTTGCCACGGGCGATGAAGACTTATCTCCTTTATCGCGACAGGAGGTAACAACCGTATCGCGATACGGAGACCAAGAAGAAGAAGAAGAAGCAGCAGCAGCAGCAGCAGCAGCAGCGGAAGAGACGCAAAAAGGAAAAGCAGAAACAACGTTGAACTACGATCGCACGACTGATTGAGATATACCTACACTTGTGAGACGTAAGCGGAAAACTCGACGATAGTCGACCGCATCGAACGACACGATGATGACGATGACGGCAGACGAGGCCGCCGATTGAAGAAAACCGTGACAAACTTTCGCATCGTCTCGCCACCGAGAGCGCGTCCCATCGCGAAAAGCTACGCGTCCCTGGCTTCCTCTTCCGAGAGGATTTATTCTCTCCGTCGTTCCCCTCGGCTCTTCGACCCTTACGATCATCGAAAGATCTCATTTCGGAAGATCCGATTATGTCAGAGATAGAGAGAGAGAGAGAGATATTGATTTTTCCTTAAAATCGATTAAAATCGATTAAAATCGCATCAGAGTCGTTAAACCTCGTTCTCGTTCCCCACTGGCTCGAGCACGATTCTCGACTATTCTTCCATCGTTTATTCGTTCCTTTCTTTTCTCCTCTTTTTACATTTTCTTCCCGGAGTATCGAGTTCTCGATCAAGGGTTTCGAGAGATTAAACGAGATGAGTATTTTTTTTTCATTCATCCGTAACGAGGAGATCGAAAGAGTCACGATTTTGACGCTCGGAAATAATAAAAAGTTCGAAGTCCCCGTAATATGGGATCGAGGGAGTACAAGATCGATAGATCTAGTAAAAATCGGGCGCGGAAGAAATCAGGCCCTAATGAATTATTAGGTAATATTGTTGTTTTATGTTATCAGTACGGTTTTTCTTTTCTATTTTTTTTTTCTTTTTTTTTTTTTAATCGTAGAGCCTTTATCAATTGTTATGATAAAACGGAGGGATCGTACATTCGAGGCGTGGTGACGTCACCGTTTTTTTTCGTCGATCGCCCACCACGTGTTTTCTTCAATTCTAATTTTTTTTCTTATCATTTTTGTTTATTTTTTTCGTTTTTTTTTTTTTTTTTTTTTTTTTTTTTGGTATTTAGTTTCAATTGTGATCGGAGATTCTTAACCTATTTTTTTTAAGCTTGTTTTTTTGTAGCAAAATTTTTGGCGAGCGAGAGTGCATGAGTGCGTGTGTATGTGTGTGTGAACGTCGAGAGACTTTGGGGGACGACGACGAAATATATTTTCCGTCTCTCTTGCTCTCTTAGGTTAAAAAAAACGCGTTTTGGAGGTTATGTGAGCAATTTATGACGACGGACACGCGGCTCGGAGTTTACGTGACGCGTTCGAGCTTCACGGTTGGCCAGTAAAAAACAAGAAACGAACCAAGTTCCCCGGCTGAACGAGAACTTTGGCGAAAAAAGGAATCAAATTAAACGGCGCTTTGAACGGTAGAAAAATTTGTGGAAGTTTAAGGAATCGAGCTCGAGCACTAGTCCTGCTCTTCGGATTGCAAGAGGGAGAGAGAGAATAATGGAAAGAATAGATCGAGAGAGAGAGGTTAAGTTCTATATTTCGATAATCGAAAAAACGTCTTTTGAGGTTATGTTTTTTGGAAACATTGAATCGAGACGTGGATTCGAAGATTTACGAATTCGTTTCCAATAAACTTTTTTCATACCGAATGAATCTTTTATTTTGTTAGGAAATACAAAATGGCGGCTCAACGGTTGATAGAGATTGTTTTTCAGCTCCTCCATAAATGAATAATAATAATCAGTTTTAGAATTACTATTACGTGAAAAAAGAAACTTTTTCGTTTCTTGGTTATACGCGTCAGTTTTGCTAGCGAAATATCCACGATTATTGCGATATAAACGGTAATGGTTTTTATAAGCCAATAAAAGCCATTTTTTCAACTCGAGAAATCGACGTTTTTCTTCGTGAAAAGAAATAAGGTGTCCAATCTGGGAAAATCAATATTTCGTAACAGTCGTGTGTATTCTGTGAACAAAAGTGACTCGAATTACGAAACAAAAAAAAACGTTGTCTCTCTCCCTCTTTTTCTACGGCCCACCGGACCGCCATTTTGTAAAACATTTTTTTTGTAAACCAAAATTCTTCGTAAAATAAAAGATGATTTCGAGTACGTCCACATATACGAGAAAACCTTCCAAGTTTCGTCTCGATGGCTTCGCGAGTATTATTGTATCGGAAGAAAAAAAAAACCGTTACGTTTTTTCAAATATTCAAAAATGTACGTTGAGGGACTTGAGAAATTAAATCGATAAATCGCGTTTGCGAAGAAAATGTCAATGTTTGAAAAATGCGGGTGGTGATGCGCGACGATGACGACGAAGTTAATAACGAAAAAAAGCAAAACAAACATAAATTACGAACGAACCAAAACAAACAATGATGAAACGAAAAAAATCACGATCGTAGCGACAATTGAAAGAGCGAAGACGAAAAAGTAACGAACATGATTTAAAAAAAACCAATGTTCTTTTAATTATTATTATTATTGCGATTTAAGATGGAAAAAAAAACAAATAAAATTAAAATTAATAAAAAAAACGTGTGTATGTACAGTAACGAGAGCGAGAGAGAAATAATGCAATTGACGAAGAGAGAAAAAGAGAGAGAGAGAGAGAGAGAGTTAAACGAACGAAAAAGCCACCTTCCAATAGAAACTCGTTTTTTCAAATATTTTCTAAGCTAGCCTAGGTCTAAATCGAGGTTCGCGAAGGTGTCAAAAAAACAAACAAACAAACAAGCAAGAAAAACCTTTCCTCGACGAAAATGTAATCGGCGCGTTGACTCGAGAAGATCGATAAAACAGAGACGCCAGCACATATGATCAAAGATCGATAAAACAGAAACGCTGCTATGACGAATGTTCCTCGAAACGAAAAAAAAAAGAGATCGACCTAATTTTCACTCGTGTCCTCCGGGATTATTTCGAAGTGTTTTTTTTTTCTTTACAATATTGTTTTTTTGTTTTAATTTTTTTTTGTTTTTCGTACCGAAGAACGTTCACGCTCCGCAAGAGGGAGCTCGTTCTTTCGCTTCGATTATTTTTTGTCGATGCTTTATTTTCTACCGACCGAACACCGACGAGAATGCTGTTTGGAAATAAAGTATATATATATATATATATTTTTTTTTACATCAAAGCTCTTATTTGACGAAACGCGCTTGGGCTGTTTAAAAATTTTATTTTTTTTTTCTTTTTCATCGCGAATATCGAGAGGCACGCACGGAGAGAGTTGACATCGACTCGTGACGTCAGAGAGCGCTTACGTCACTCCGCGATGTATTTCGAGGTTAAGATGGAAAATAGAGCGACGCGTGCAAGAATCGCGGCGAGATAAAAGCGCGAGAGGACGATCTTGCGTTATCGTGACGATTGAAGCGAATGAGAAGAGGTCGAAGAGCGGGAGAAAAAAAAAAGAGTGGGGGAAGCCCGGATGGAACGTTCGATCGAAGGAGATCGAGGGAAAAGTGTCAAGGATTAGGAATGAACTAGAATCGATTAAAAAAAATGAAAAACGAAAGAAGTCATTAAAAAAAAAAAAGAAACAAAAAAAAAAAGATAACAACTACGCAAGAGCAGCGTACAAGCGACTGAACACACGGGCATTGACAGAATTCCAAAACACGAATAAAAACTGTCACCTGTAAAACGAGATCGAGATAAAGATTGGAATGAAGAAAAAAAAAAAAAGAAAACACACAAAACGGTCGCATTTCTACGTTGAATATTGTAATTAACTGATCATCGATGACGATTAATCATTCGCTGTTGATGATGATGATGATGATGATGATGATGATGATGATGATGACGATGATGATGATGATGATGATGATGATGATGATTATGATTATGATGATGATGATGATGATGATGATTATGCTGATGATGATGATGATGATGATGATGATGATGATGATGATGATTATGATGATGATTAGATATTGAGCGTGTAACTATTGTACTATTAAGCATGACAACTTATGACTGGTCCCTAGTGATTATTATTTTAACGCTCGTCTCCCTCGATTCCAAGTGAGAGAGGTATTAGGCTTGTTGCTCATTGTCGATCCGTCACCGGAAACTCAGGTGACGGCGACTTGAAAGACGGCGACTCGGTCGACGGCGACACTAATTTTCATCGATTTTTCAATCATTCAAAAAAGAAAAAATAATAATAAATAATAAATAAATAAATAAATAAAAATATTAATTCGCTCAATAATATTATTTCATCAAAGATGCGCGTACTAAACACTTGGTCGCCTAAACCGTGTCGCCGGCGACTAGTCGACAGTCTGCAACAGGCCTTCCCCAAGATGGCAAACGGGAGAGGATTATTTGTGGACAACAACACCCCGATGGTGTACGCGATCTGTACATATAGAAAGAGATTTCTTCTTTACTGTTCTTTTTCTTTTTTTTTTCTTTTTTTTTTTTTTTTTTTCATCGTCCAATCGCGACGATAATTAACTATCAGATTTACAAATAGACGGAACGACGGGACAAGAAAAGGGAATATTCATCGATTCAATTGAATCACTTTCGAACTGAACTCGCTGAGACGCGATAAATAATAGTTAGGGATCTAGCGAAACTTCCGATCTCATTGAAAGTTCGTACTTTCGCTGTCTCATTTCGCTCGGAATTTTTTTTTGTTTTTTGTTTTTGTTTTTTTTTTCGTATTGAGTCTAATCCATCGCGAGACGAGCTCTTCTTCCCATCTTTTTTTTTTTTTTTGTTTTTTTTTTTTTTTTTTTTTTTTTTTTTTTTTTTTTTTTTTTTTTTTTTTTTTTTTTTTTTTTTTTTTTTTTTTTTTTTCAATTTTTTTCGTTTCGTCATCACCCATCCAACTCGATCGATCGTACAAAGGGCCTGGCCTACTTTTATCGCGAAACGCACACTCCCGAACGACCCCACCAATTTTCCCTTTTCTTTTTTTCGAAACCCCGAGAACAACTTTAGCGTATTTCTTCCGGAAACAAACCCAAACAGAGGGAACCCAAACGAGTGGGGGTAAAACAAAAAAAAAAACGAAGCGAGGGAAGAAGACAAACGGGTGGAAGAGAACGTTCGAAGAGTCTTCCGGAATTTTCCAACTGGGAGCGAAACAATCGTCGGCTCGTTGTTGTTGTTGTCGTTTTTTTTTTTTTTTGTTCCATATTCTCCAGATTTCGTTTCCACAATTAAAAACGAAATTAAAAAAGAAAAAAAAAATCAAAGAATTGAAAACGAAATTCCCGGCGAGAACAATAAATAAATAATTGTTTTCGTCGGACATTTCGTTTTTAATATTTTAATTTTTTAATAATTTAAAAAAATTATTAAAATAATTTTTAATAATTCGAAAAAATTATTGAAATAATTTTTAATAATTCAACAAAAGATATAAAAATCATTTTTAATAATTAAAAAAAATCATAATTTTTGTTGCATCCATGTGAAAATGCAAAACTTCGAGCCTGGCGATTTACAGCTTCAGGAGCGAGTATTCTCGATCCACTATTCGCCCTTTTCAACGCACACGAGTCACTCAATCCTCGGAAATAATTTTCCATTTTTTTTTTTTCGAGGCCCAATTTTTTTTTTTTTTTGTTTCGTTTTTTTTGGTACGAAATTTCGAGACGTTTCTCGACGGTGCAATCCGATACTTTTGGCCGCTCATAACTTGTCGTATTTTATAGAAATTCGAATATAAAAAGTGAGAGAGACGGAATGAGTGAGAGAGAGAGAGAGAGAGAGAGAGTGAGAGAAAAAAAAGTGAAAAAGGTCGTATTCGTTTTTATCTTCGTACTCGAGTTCGAAACTTCCTCGTTCACACACACATAAACACACGCGCCGACGAGACCTCACCGCAAGCCTAAATAAAATTTAATCGAGAGAGAATCCTGCAAAAAAAAAACAAATTGCAAAAAAAACACGAAGAAAAAAGCCAAAAATTGATAAAAAAAAAAAAAAATTATTATTATAATTGATTTCGCATCCCAACGAAGTTTAACGTTTATTTGTTTTTATTTTTCTTTATTTTTACGAAATTCACGACCGGAGGATAAACATTAAACTCGGGTTTGTCGTTTCGTTAAAAAATTTCGAAAATCCGGAATGACTCGTGATGAAAATTCGTGGCCCGTTTTTCTCGTCCCTCGTGCGCAAAATTTGTACATGTATCGCATAATCTATCGCGGCGCAAAAATTTTTTTTTTTCGATTTTTCGCTTCCACGTCGATACTTCGATAATGCGGGTGGTTGGCTGGCTCTCCGTTGATCGTTGCAATTCTCATTTCCAATTTTATTTGACGAATTCGTGTTTTTTCGTTTTTGTTTTTTTTTTTTTTTTTTTTTTTTTTTTTTTTTTTTTTTTTTTTTTTTTTTTTTTTTTTTTTTTTTTTTTTTTTTTTTTTTTCTTTTTTTTTTTTTTT